>JACJUY010002938.1:0-16540 GCA_014220935.1 Platorchestia sp. MABIK | reverse complement strand
AACTTCACGGGCCCTGCGTGTCCGGACAGGCACAGGTGATCTTTCTTCTTATGTGGTCTCACTAGCACTGGTGTCATGGTGTGCGGAGCCTTGTGTTGAATTAATTACCCACATGCCTAACGTGGACTCCTTATCAATTGCTTTTATATTTTATTTTTTGTCAAATTTGGATCTCGCTGTGTGTTTTGGTCACTCTCTTCAAGGGATGCAACCATTGCATCAATAGGATTAGAACTCCCTGTGGAGATCACGATCTGAGAGTTAGTTAGACCTTTTTATTGTTGAAATAGAACTAGCTTTTTGTTGAGGACTAGATTTTTTCGGTGCACTGCTGTCCTTTTTTTTTAGCACCTATTACTTTCATCAACTTTTTTTGTTTGATAATTTTACTTCGTAACTTATTGTTTCTATGCGCAGAGGATCTTGTGTGAGAACACACTTTGTGCACAGATTTCGCGTTCCCCTGACTATACTAAACGGTGCCTTCCATCTATGAGACACTTTTGTTAAGGAGGCTGAAACCAACTTAAATCTTTTGAAATTTATTGCCGAGTGGCGGTTCCGTCCGCCCTATTGCTGATGTCAGTGACACCTGATGCCAGTTGCAGGTTTAGAGCGATTGCTAGAAGAACTGTTATAAGAGTAAAAAAATTTCTGTCTTTTGAAAGATATTGGTGTTTTTAATAATTTTTCAGTTCTCGAAGTAGAGTATGTATGGTTCAACTACTGGTTGTGAGACATGTGGCCGTAATGTTTCGGTTAGGAAAGACCACTTTTGGGTTTCAGATTTTCGTTGTGTTCACTCATGTCATATTTCAGTTCATATTGCTTCTGTTTTCTAGTTTGTTGGTTGCATTGGTAAAATCAGGAAATAGTGATTATAATTCCTACCTTGTTAGCGCTTTCGTTTCAGTGCATCTTCTGAAAGTCATGGATAGTAATTACTCTGAGCTCTAAAAATATGATAGACGTGGAGAGGGCAAGACTATTTTCTTCAATGTCACTAAATATCTTTAATTTCCAGCTGATGTAGTTCAGTTCAAAACTTTTATTTATTAAAAAAGATCTATAAAGTATTTTGGTAAATGACAGCTCGGGTAAAAACTCCGTATTGCAAATTCTGCAAGAAACTTCTGTAAAGTAATATATTAATTTTTTTAGTTGTACTTTTATTGATGATAAAGTGGTGTATAATTTAATTTGCCTTAATCTGAATAAAGTAGCGTAATTTTAAAAAGATGATGAATTCATCCCCAGAGAAGCGGCGGCGCTACTTGGGAGCGAAAAAACCGTGAACAACCAAGACGCAGGTAGGGAAGAGGGGAAGGATGAGAAGGTTTTGTAGTATAAAACGGTACGTTTTATTCCAATGAAACTGATGCACAACGCATCCAACGTAAGATTTTCAAATGTCTATTAATGAAGTGACGAGTGCCTCCCGTCCAACCGGTACCCATTTACTCACCTGGGTTCAGTGGAGAACTTGGGTCGACTTTATTTCTCAAAATGAAAATACCATAACACGGGGGAGTAACCAAGCGCGCATTGGATTTGAATCATAGTGTTTCCAAATTGAAGGCATTAGTAATAACATTGCAACTAACTCCATAGGGCGTTCTTTAATATTTAGTATTTCTGGGGGTGTTTGTTTTTTGCGTTTTACGCTTTGAGGACATCGCATTGCTTTGAGCACTTCCGTAGCCTTAATACGGTAGTGCTCGCGGCGAGACAAAGTCTTTAATTAAAAATGGAAAAGTTTAATCAATATTCCAGAGTGGGTGCACCATGTTTGTGATGGCACTGTGACTTGGTTGTGCCTCGATCTGCCTCAAAAGTTAGATTAATATTCCAGAGTGTGTGCACCGTATTTGTGATGGCACTGTGACTTGGTTATGCCTCAATCTGCCACTAAACAAAACCTTAGAGCGCTGTCCATTACAGACCTTCTAACTTGTTGTGCAAGGCGTTTGCGGAAAAGTTACTATACTTCTATTGTATAAAAGTTACTTTGAGTGGGCGCAACAGCTAAATTTTTGAGCAGATTTTCAAACCCGTAGTTTAAAATGCTACGAATGAATGTGCTAATTGTACCCGATATCCTAAAAAAAAATTCCTCACCGTGCAGAACTAGTCATTAAACTCATTTCTATCAATGGGACCTTCGTGTATGTAGTTCGTCGTGATTATATCCATGACAAATGAAATTCGTATGGGGACATTAGAATGTAAACCTTTCTTTTGGCGAGTGCAATTGTGCCTTGTAACACTTGGCGGATTAGAATTTTCCTCCCCCGCCCTTGTTTTGCTCAGCTGATGGCAGCCCAGTTCCATCACCTACGTCAAAATTTGCCCCGCGGCCATCGTCACTTTCTAAGGGATCGGAACGAGATTTTATTGACTCCATATTTTTTTCTTCGACAGGATGAAAGTGTAGAAACAATTTGTAAATAATTGTGGTACGTTTTCTTTGTCGACTCTCGTGTTATCGAATAATGGCATTTGATGATATTGAATTGAGCACGTACCTAAGTAGCTTGATCGAGTTTGAAAAATGAATTTAAGCTTTAACTTGAGGTGTGGACGCTAAAATGCATCTACCCATCTACTACTATGAATGACTGTATTGTATTTATATATTTATTTTTATGTTTCGTGTCACGCTCTTATGAATAGATAGGAATCAATTAGCACTGGCGGTCTTGGTTTCAGTTCACTGGAAAATTAAACACTGATTTTCGCTGCACAAGTGCACTATAACAAGTCACTTTCAAAAAATTTAGAGAGATCCAGAGCCTTACATACTCGAGTCCGTATCGTGGATTACCGAGTTCGGCGGCGTATTGCATATTACAATGTATACTGTATTACAATCTTGCCTAATAATACCCTTGGTCAGTTTATTTGTTTGATGTCCGCTTCTTCCGTCTCTCTGTGACGCTCATGAGGATGCCTTTAATGGTATCGGGTGATCAGGGATACGAGTTTCACCAGTACAGAAGTACAAAAAAACTTTTATTGCGGGTACCATTAGGATGGATATCTTTGTTTGTCATCCACATCTGGAAGGAAATCATCAGGAAAATATAGAATCCCGTCATTTTAGACGGGTGTGTCCCGTAATAATACTGGTTAGTTAAACAATACATTTAATAACACCCACGAGGTAGAGATACATGGATCACTGATAGACTCATCGAGTGCTGTAACAGCTCTAGACTATAGATTCGAGTGTCAAAGACAGATTGAAATGTTAATGAATATATACTGAAAACAGTAAATTTACTGTTCTCTAACTCTGTAGGCAAACTTGACTGTGCTGTAAAGGTTACCTGCAAGTATACATGTATAAATATTCAACGACGTTTATAATGTTGTTATAGCTAGAAGAATGACCTGGAATGATTCATACATGTAGTCGATAAGCCATGCGATAAACGTTCGTGAGTAGAAAAGAAGATACGTTAATCACATTCTTGCAGTTCAAAAAAGCAGAAACTAACTCCAGCATTGTTTTACCAATTTGAGTGATTGATGTTACTGATAATACTACGAAGTCATCATTGCATAAATACAAAATTACCTTTAGTAGAATTACCAAAGCAACAACTAAATAGTCTTTGACCAAAGATCTCGGTAATTGAGATTATAATCATTAAATGAAGTGATTAAAATACGTGCTTTATCGAATGCCGTCAGTCTTCAGCCAGTGGATTAACAAAATGTTCTGTATTTCCATGTGAAGGTGCGCTGCTGGCGGACGTGGTGCGCAGCTACATGAGCACCCTGGGCATAGAGGACGGCCTGGCCGCGCTAGGCTTCAGCGGGGCGGACGTGCCCCGGCTGGTGGAGGGCACGCTGCCCCAGCACAGGGTCACCAAGCTCGCCCCCCGCCAGCAGTCCCATGACCAACTCGCCTCGCTCTTTGAGGACTCCATGACCGTCTACTGAGTTGCTGCTCTGACGCATGTGATGCCCTTGTTGTTCGATTGCTGGCTGATGTCAGTCGCGAGTCCAAGAAGTCACTATTGGCAGCCGTTATTTTAAGTGCTCCTCGTATTAATCCTGTGAAGGAAATGCTGCTCAACGTGTTCCTGATCTGCGTCTCATTTGTTGCTCTTGCTATCAGTGGGTTGCAAGTCCAGTCTTCCAGTCATTCAATTCCCAAAGAAAATGTGTACTACTGAACCTTTCACAAGTTTCTCAATAATATTGGTGCTACTAGTATGGCTCAGTATGCAGGCTACAAGTCCTTTGCACTAAACACTCCTGCTAGCCCTGCTTTATTGGACGTACTGCTGCTTGTTGGGCTGTGCGTCTCTGACTTGGGGCTATTTTCGTCAGTCTACTTCTAAGCAGGTAGAGTTTTTTTTTAAAAACTCAGCGCTTGTGGGCTCATTTTATCTTTTGTAATTGGACATTGTGTATTGTTAGAATGATTCATTTTATTATCCATTTCAGATACCACTGCCTCAGACGTGTGAGCTCCTGCGCGCGCGTTGTTTTTCTGTACGCTCCACTCAACTTAGTGCATTTCAATTTTGAGATACTTTACTATTATGAAAAACGTTAATGAAATGTGAAATTTTTTACTATTGGATATCCTGTGCCGTACTGCTCGAAGACTTCATAAAAAACTGCTGGTGCAGCTTATATTGTAGGAGGCGCGTGCTTCGCACAGCTTTGTGTGCTGTGTGTGTGCGGTGTGCAGACGCGCAGACATGTGCTGTAGGTGCTGTGTGACACAAGTCGTAAAGTGTGCCAGTACAAAGCTAAGGTAGCGATGTTGATTAATGTTTAATTCTGGTGTTCACTGGCAATTGTTCTGTTATTCGTTTCGTGGACGAGTTCTGGTAGGAGTAAGAGTTGAGATGTGACAATGAAATTCGTTTCATAAGAAGGTATATTTTACTGACGTTGTGTGTAGTGAAAACCTTGCGCCTTTATTAGGTGATAAAACGAATGCTTAATTCATGATTTGAGTGTGCTTAATGAAATAGTTTATTGGATTGTCTGCAATTTGTCGTGTGCGTTGTCTGTCGAGGAAGAGTTTTGTGATATTGTAACTTTGCTTGATGTTGAGAAGAGCGGATCTCGGTGCTGCTTAGCCGTCGCCGCTCAGCGGCCCGAAGTCAAATGGTCTCCAGTCAAATGGTCTCCAGTCAAATGGTCTCCAGTCAAATGGTCTCCAGTCAAATGGTCTCCAGTCAAATGGTCTCCAGTCAAATGCTCTCCAGTCAAATGCTCTCCAGTCAAATGACGCGCAAATTGTCCACTCTAGTATTGACTGCTTCAGTTGTGTTGCACGTGCTGGTGATTTTCCAAGTTGACACTCCTGCTTAACTGCATCTAATGCATGTTGTTGTAATCCTGATCTCTTATTTTTGCGGAACCGTAATTTTTTGTTTGAGGACGGAGTATTATTTTGAATGCGTACGTTCGTTTAACGTGATCACTCAACATGATATTTTTTTAAAGAGCGAACCTGTAGACTTGAACGTGTGTGTGTGTGTGTGTGTGTGTGTGTGTGGATATGTGGGTGTGTTTGTGATGTGTCAGCGTGTTTGTGCGTCGTCTGCTTGGGAGTATTTTTCCAATGCAAATTTTCAAATCGCGTGTGGTTATAATTTTATTACCTGTTAAATTTTCATAACCATTTTATACTGTTACTCGTTTTCGTAAAATTATGCCTAAGAATATTGTTGTGCTTGCCATATTGGGGCATTAAATGTTTTTGAGCTAACTAATTTGATTTTCCTCGAGTTTACACCAACTTCAGTATCGCCAGGTCTCAGACCTCGCAAAACATCCCCTCTCCGCGGTTGGGGGCTCGACACACGTTCAGTTTCTCGCCATTAAAACACACGAGGGTAAATAAACAAGTTCTCTTGCGATAATGTTGTGTCTAAGATAGTAAGCGAGGTACAGGTGTCTAGGTAGTAAGGCTACAACGCTCGCTAGAAAGGGTCCCACTCCTCTGAGAGCATAGAATAGCCAATGGGCTTATGTTAATCGAGTTTTCCTTTCCTACGCTATTGAGGCTGATGCCCTCCTCCTCGGCAAGATGCTGTTAGGTTATCTCAGCTATAGACAGATCTTCGGGAACTTAAGTTTTTCGTGCCCACGTTGTTTTTTTTTCAATTTACATGCTCTTTCGGCTATCTCTTCTTTGTCTTTTCTTTTTCTTCATCTTTGACTGTTTCTATGCGCTGGGATCCTGTGTGCGAAAATACTTGGTGCACAATACGCTGTTTTCTACTCCCTTCTAGATGGTCTCTTTTCTTCGCTCTCTTGAGATCGCCTTTGTTGAGGCGTGGCTGTGGAGTCAAACTAATATAATAATGTTTCATTCATTGTTTTTATTGGTACTAATATTGAACAACGGTTGCCTGATTGGGTCTTTTAAAATCAGTGATTCCATTTAGCTTTTCAAGGCTGGAATACAACCATAAACGCCAGTCAGCGTCTGCTCACACTGATGGAAGAGTCGTCTTCCATCAAGTGGTATTGTGTAGCTCGACGCTGCCATCAAGGTTGCGTTAAAATGAGTCATAGCCTACTGGACGAAAACGACCAGAAGAGTTATGTTAATTATGCTGCCATGAGAAATGAAAACACATACTGATATCAACTCTTGAGACTTTCGGCGTGATATGTACTTCGTCCGTGAAGCCCCAGCAATTTGCCTTACTTTACTACTAATTATGCTGCGGCGTTAGGGTTCAGAGCTGTAAGTTGTGCTGCTATTGAGCTCAGCGATCGTGAATCGCTGTATCTTCCTGCACGAAAACCTTGAGGTGACGTCCGCTTTGCACCATTCCTGTCATGAACTTGACAAAATAATTTTTATACCTCCTTTTTGAAAAGTTATATGAAATTTTTTTGCACCTATAGGGATTAAAGATTTAGGATACTAGTTGAAAGTTGAGAATTAAATACAAAAAAATGAGTACGAAAGTTGCTTGTCAGTGCAGTCAACTCATGTTGTCGGGAGGCAGACTTAGTAGGAAAGTGATGACATTTTGCTGAGGCTCACAAAATAACCGGTCACTCCTAGATGTCGATAGTGGGTAATCAGAGCAGTCTGTGAATTGCACTCCAATGATGAAGGAAGATGCAATCTTCTTGATAGGTAATAATGCATGAAGCTGCAGGGCATCCGACATTGCGCGGCGCTTCGTGGAATGAAATCAGATTCGAAATGAAGTGAGAGCGGCTGCTCCACACAACATTGCGGCCAAGTTGTACTAAGAATTGTAGGTGTCGCCCGGTAGGTACTGCACTGTGAAGCGCTAAATAAAACTAGTAGACGACTAAAGAATAAATCAAACCCCTTAGAAGCCCAATATCGATAATTGATCAAATAAAAGACGTGTAAGGTTCACAAGAATTGGCGAAAAGATCTTCATCAATGAAATAAGTTAATATCCAGGTTGTTTCAGAACAAGAGGTACAAAATTGCTCACCGATTACAAAATTGCTACATAAACACTTTTTCTTCTATGAAAATTTTCGAAAAATTTAGGTTTGAGATGCTAGCTGTTTATTGTTTTGAAGGATGATATTCAGCGACACAATTACTCGCACTATTTTTTGAAATTTATTTAACAAAAATGTTCAAAATGTGTTCCATCTTCGTCAATGCACTTTTTAAATCTTAACCTTAACGACTGCCGGATATAAGGAAACACGTCTGGCATCTCAGAAATCTCACCAGCAGCCACTGCAATTGTGGCCCCGAGATCTTCCTCAGATTCAATGGGGGTAGCATAAACAAGGCTCTTCATGTGTCCCCGAACAAGAAATCGAGTGGAGTCATGTCAGGATATCTAGGAGGCTATGTTACAGGACCATTTTGCCCGATCCACCTATTAGGAAATTGACCATTGAAGTAATTTTAAACACTAATATGATAATGTGCAGGAGCACCATCATGCTGGAACTACATTCTTCTTCGTATTGCCAGTGGTGGATCTTCGAGTAACTCGCGAAGTACTTCTTCTAAGAAAACTGTGTAATTATTCTTGTTGAGAGGCGATGGCATAATATGAGGTCTAATAATTCGGTTATGGGCGATACTCGCAAAACATTAACACTGCACCGTTGCTGGTACAAATGTCCACGCATGATATGAGGGTTTTCAACTGCCCATTCATGTTCATTGTGGGAATCGAACACTCCCTCACGAGTGAGTGTTGCTTCATCCGAAAACAACACACGTTCGAAGTTAAGTTCTTGCATTATTTTGTAAAGGTACCACTCTGCAAATTGCACTCATAGTTCATAGTCTCGAGGATTCAATGCTTGAACTCTTTGAAAGTGGTATGGATGGAAATTATTATCATTCATGATTCTCCAAACACTACAGTGGCCCTTTAATAGTGTAGAGCTGCTGCAACTCTACGCGTGCTAGCTCTTGGATTGTGACGAAAAGAATCTAGCACAGCCTTCTCGACATTTTCATTCCTTGGGCGTCCAGTTTCTCTTCTTTGAATTTAAAAAATCCCATTGTCACGCAGGTGTTGTGTCAATTTGTAAACATTCTATGGCCAGGTATGTATCGGTTAGGAAACCGCTCTTGATACAGCCTAGGTGCCTGTCTCGCATTGCCATTAGCAGTACCATTAGCAAGGCGCATAGATGCCATTTAAGCATTTGTTTAAGCGGTTCATGTTACCGGTGTCGTAGTTTCTTTGAAACTGAACAGTGCCAACAAGACAAACAAGAAGTAACCCGGTAGCACGATATGGAACAGTCTAAAGCCTTCACGCTAAAACTTTTTTACCAAATATCACGAAAGCTAAATCTTATTATTGTGAGCTCTCATAGAATAGAATTAATTAATAATTCTAATTCAAAATAAATATTGCGAGTAATTGTGTAATTATATTTCATCCTTTAAAACAATAAACAGCAAATATCTCAATACCCTGATTTTTTTTTCGGAAAATTTCATTAAAGAAAAAGTGAATATTTGGCTCTTTTCTACTTGGCGTTCAATTTCGTACCTCTTGTTCTGAAATGCCTTGTTTATAGATTGAGTATAGGTTGACGTGAAAAAATAGGAAACTAATCATGTTAATTTTCTGCTATCAAGGCGTGATACTCTGCTCTAATACCACAACTTATCAGCTTAAGTAGGTAAATTTTGCTTAATGAGCAAGTTCAATAAAAAGCTACGGGCAAAAACCAAACAAGTCCACATTGTTAAAATTGCCTGTGGTCAATACTAAAATAAACGTTTCGGGCCTTGACCCATCATCAACTGTAAATCTGCAATTAAAAACAGAGAATTTAATATTATGACTAGCTAATTGCACATGTTGTATATAACTAGAGATGTTAAAACAGTGGTAATCACGGACAGACTGCGTACCCCTATAAACTGCACACAAGTAAAGGAGAATGCATAATGGACCGTAAATGAAAAGTAAATACCAGAGTGTTCCCTTAATTAAGCTATATCTGCTCAACCAAAAGCAAGAAACGAAAACGAGAAATAGGAATGTACTCTACCTACCCTAATAGCTTACTTCAAATGTTCATTCGTATTCCGTACTTTGGTGAGCAGTCAGAGAAGTTAAAACGTGAACTGTTGTAATTGATATTGTCCTTCCACCCTCGTGTCTTTTCGAGTCGTGTTAGTCAACACATTTACCATTGGTTTATTTTTCCGATATTAGGACAAAATTCCTACGCGTCTCCGTTCTAGTCTTGTCGGTAAATTCAGTTGTGCACAGTGTGCATCCACGTACAATGACGAAAATTGGACTATGTATGAACAATAATATAAGAAGATTAATAATATATCTAATACCCACAAAATAAATATTTTATCTAAGTTGTCTCTCAGGGAGATACAACTATTGCACCAATAGGAATTGGCGTTTCCAGGAGGAAAGTGTAAGGTCTCGCGGTAAGGTTTCGCTGGTCATCTTCTAGTTGAAATATTATTTTTGTTTTATTTGTTACGGACCACACATTTTTGGCTCACTACGATAATTTTATCAGCATGTATTTTTCCTTAGACTTTCATCTTATTTCAAAAATATTTCAATCTTAATGTGTCTATGCGCGAGAAATCCCGAGGGGGAACACGCTTGTGTGTAGATATCCCATTCCCTTGAATTCCACGCTAAATGAAGTCTAACTATTTTTTCTCCGGTGAACATTTTTTGTGATTAGGTGTGGGAAAAATCTCCCACAAGCTAGTGAGGTGCACTTTCCTATCTAGACCGTGGCGTAGAGTTGGAGGTGTTACTTGGCTTCCTTCCCTTGTTTTGTTGGTGTTTTGCAGTCAGTGGGAAGTGTTGTCGATGGTGTTCTCTCAGTTTTGAGGTAAGAATTAAGGGAAGCGCTGGTATTTTTCTGCTTTGTAGTCGTGTCCTACCAGTGTCAACCGTTTGATTTTTTGCAACTATAGATAGTATTCTTTATTCCTTGTTGCATCTGTGTTTCTGCACAAAAAATTTATTTATGTGTGCTCGTGCCTATGTTTCTGCTTAGTTATGGGCTTCATGCTTTTTAAAGGTGTTCAGGGCTTAAATATTGAGTTATTGACAGTGCCGTGTTGCCACAACTTACGCGAGATTGAGCGTAGCTCCTTTCTCTGGAATTTATTGATTACTGAGTTCAGCTCCTAGTACTTGGATGTGATGTCTCTCGTCCTAGAACTGCTTCAAAATTCTTTCTTCTGGCCTGTGACTTTCATGGAAATAAATTCCTTGAACTATCTTATCTGTCCTTACCTGAACAATCAACCTAAGACTGTTTTCCTCAATGAATTTCTAACTATTCTTCTAAAAGTGGTATAAAACCCACCAAGTTTCGAAACAAACTTTGGTGAGTAGTTGCTGTTCTAGGTTGTACTATTTACTTTGGTTTACAGTGTTAATAATTGGTCGTTATCTTGGTTGAGCTGTCCGTAAATTTCGTTTCGTGCTCATCGTAGCCCAGTGGTTAAAGAACCAGCCCTTCTGTGAAGGTAACGAGGGTTCGAATCCCGGCGCTGTGTGGCGACTTCCTCCGTCGGGTATAGGGGAAAACTCAAAGCACAATATCCCGCTCTACCCAGGTGTCTGCAATGGGTACCGGTCTTGACCGGGGGAAACCGTCATGGCGTCCTGGTGTTAGTTATACGGCATTTGAAAAACCAATGTACAAGGTGATATGTATCAGGCTTGATTAGAAATAAAGCATCCTTAGATGCCGATGTTTGTTTGTTTGTTTGTTTGTTTTGTTCTTCATTTACCTAGAGTATGGTCCTTTACGACTACGTTTTGAGCCAGAGACACTGGGAAGGGCACTCCACTGGCACTTTTGTGTGGTTCATCGTTCTAGCGTCTCTTCTTCCTCAAGCTCTCAAATTCGTCTAGGCCTATGGGTGCGTGAAATAATGTCCTTTAATGAAGTTTAGAACTGGTGTAATATATTCTCGTATAGAATTCTGATGTCAGTGTCGGTGTGCGTCAAAATTTACAATATTCGCTTTTGCTTCAGGTCGGCATTTGGCCACATACCTCGGCTCCACGCTCTGTCCACGGTGTTCTTAAAAGCATACCCCGCCCTGCTGGGACGCCGTTCAGTTTCTTTGCCCTGCCTTCATGTGGTGAAGCATTGTTGGAACTTCACTTTTAAAGCAACCGTCGCACACTAATTAAAATTTACCAGTGTCTACTGACGGGAAGATCTTTACACAAGCCTAAAGATATAAGTTTCTTTGTACGACTCTTTATTAAATAAACAAATGGATATGAAAGACTCTTTGCTCCCTTTAAATTAAAATAACATTGTGTGAAATCTCTCACATAGAAATGTGATTAAAATGCCTATAAAGGAGTAAAATTTAGCCAAATTTTTCTTTTCAAAAATCCGAATTGCACTTAGCATAACCTAGTTTAGTTATAAGAACTTTTGTTTTCAGTTGCTGTCATTTCGGGGAATACCTCTGGAACGCAGTTAAAATAGAAAGGACAAGATTAATTCCTTGTAAGCGAAACATCACGTAAATCATTACTTATTAATCTAATGCGGCGTGAACTTATCTACGAAAGTTTTAGCATACAAGAATAATAGTTTTGACTTATAACATTGACAGGAAAAGCAGTGAGCCATGTAAAAAGACTACCAATCTCTTTCGTGCGACAGTTCGAAGAATATCCTGACAATGTTTGCGACTCAAAGCGTGTGTGATTGATGGTAATGTCACCATTGCGAAATATGTTGCAAACGTAACGTTCGTTTTCCGAGTATTGCAGCTAATGACACATTCAGAATAAGGCACAGCGTGAGACACGTCCGTCCAATTATCGAGGAGAGTGAAGAATTATCGGATAGACATGTATTATGCACCGAGTTTTACATAGAAGTGCTTCACCAACATCAGAGTTTGAGCTTTTTAGGGGGCTTAAATTTATTTAAATGTTAGACGTAATTTTTGCATCAAAACCGGCGTTCAAGTCACCGGACTTGCAAACTGACTCCTCAAAGGCGCTATTGTGCTCAACTGGCGCAGCACCGTCCTTCAAAAGCTGTTTGATGGAGATCTTCACGTAATTGTCATTGCTAATGTTATGCTAAAGGTAGCAAAATGTAAATATATCAGCCTTGTAAAAAATTGTCCATGAAGGCGACAACTGAAGCGGATGAGCACTGTGGTTGTCGGCGTACGTACCTTGGTTCATACCCAAATTTTCGGGAACATAATTTTTTAAAAACAAAATTTTACGCGTTTTTGTCTTATTTTTGTGGATGAAATATTGAGGGAAATATAGCACGTCATTTCGATTATTTTTATTTGTAAGAACCGAAAAACACATTCCTGGATAAAATTAATTTTACGTTTTGCTTGATTTGACTAGAAAATTTGCGCACTTGTTATGCTCATATTACAATGATGTTGTATTGTTGACGTGACTTGTGTTGTGTCGTTGATGTCAGCTGGTGATGTGTTGTTGATGACAGTTGCTGTATATTGTCGATATCAGCTGGGGTTGTATAGCCGATATCAGCTGGAGTGTCATCTACGATAGATGAAACGGTAGGCGAGAGAAGTGAACACACGAGAAATATTCAGGCGAACAAAGATAGCAGTCCCCAAACTTCAGCATTATTGAGCAATCTTCACACAAGATGCACGCATCTACTAACTTTTTCAAATTTCAGTCTCATTGATCATCTTCACATAAAATGCACGCCTCTACCAACTTTTTCACACTCCAGTTTCGTTGAGCAGCATTCTCGTAAGATGCACACCTCTACCAACTTTTTCAAACTTAAGTTTCATTGCGCTATCTTTTCAGAAGATGTACACCTCTACCAACATATTCAGACATCAGTTTCATTGAGCTATCTTTTCAGAAGATGCACTCCTCTACCAACTTATTCAAACATCAGTTTCATTGCGCTATCTTTTCACATGATATAGGCCTCTACCAAATTTTTCAAACATCAGACTCTTTGAGCTATCTTCTCATAACTTATATGCCTCCACCTACTTTTTCAAACTTCAGTTTCATTGAGCTATCTTCACATGAGATGCATATCACTACCACTCTTTCTCGGGAAACTAGGGCGAGCGAACATGTCCGCATCACACAAAAGCGGTCTGTTTGATCACTTTCCCATGCCTCCAGCTAGCACAATCTTATTGGGCTCGAACCAGGGTAATTTACAGTAAGTTTAATCTGCGTTGTGGTTTTAATGCCTGCCGGCTTGTATTCTCGTTTTGCCTGTAAATGAATTAAAATGCAACTAAACCCATCATATTGTAACCTAACTTGAACCTATTGTCAGTGTTTAAATAACGAAGTGTGGAAAATTATAAATGTCGCTGTCTGACTCTAGCCCTGAAAGCATTTATTGTTAAAATTTAGTATTGTGTGTTGGGTCACTTGGCCTTAAATAGCAAAGTGGGCGAGCGGTAGTCATTACTCAGGAAAATGTGTCACAGCGTATATCTTAAATAGCAGATGAGGAGATTGTAAAAGACAGTACTCATTGTCGTCCAGGTAGTATTTTCATACACTTTTAACAATCAGTTTAGCTCTATGCTCAGTATTAATACTTCAGCACTATACGCAACATTGCCTAACGTAAAACTACACAAAACTTTGCCACGATTTCGATCTCTAAGCGTTACCTTATAAACAAGAAATATTCTCATTTAAGGGGGGCATCTGAGCGATTTCTTGCTTTGGAACCGATTGTTCTGAAATTTGCACAGTATGCGTAATTTAAAAAAAAACATTTTGCATGCGTAACTTTTTTTGATTTTGGCCTTAGTTTTTGAGAAAATGGGAAATATTATGCTTTATTTACATAATTTATGTAATTTTCAATGACTTTCAAAAGAATATGTCAATGATTTTTCATGCTAGAACAAAACCAATGAAGGTTTTGGAATCCTTGTTACATTTCTAATAAACTAGCGAAGCCAGATTTTCTATTTTATTTTTCGTTTTCTTTTGATATGGGGATAAAAAATTCATGATTTCCCCCCCCCCCATCCTCTTTAGCCCCCTCCGGGGGAAGGGGGTGGATTCTAGTGCCTGTAGCTCCATAAAATTTTAGGGCACGATAGCCCACCACCTAATCATCCTTTTTCAGCAAAATTGATAATTTTACTGACATCTTATTGATTTGGTCAAAATAATGAAAATTATCAATTTTGCTGAAAAAGGATGATTAGGTTATTTAGGGCTATTGTGCCCTAAAATTTTATGGGGTTACGGGCACTAAAACTCTCTCCCCCCCCTCTCCCCCAGAGCGGGGTCTAAAGATGGGGGGGCAAAAATTATGAATTTTTTGTCCCCATATCAAAAGAAAACGAAAAATGAAATAGAAAATCCGGCTTCGCTAGTTTAGGACATCTTAGTGATTTTGTGAAAATTATCAAAACTGAATCAGATTTGATCTATTATAATAAAAATAATAAAAGCCTATGCTTGTGTTGAAGCTTCATGTGTAGGCTGGATTTTTGTTAAAGAGTATCGCATGAATGTATTGTTGCGGATCCGAATAGCTTCATAATGACCTAGAGCTCAGCGTGGGTGCGGGTTGTCACTGACCAGAGCTTGCGGGCATCCAATTAAGCATAAAATAGAAATTAAGGCATCATAGAAAGAAAACGAACAACCAGAAATAGAATATGAAATTACCACAAAAAACTTTTAGATGCGAGCAAATAAAAAAGTTGTCGTAATTAACTTAAGAAAGAGCTGCAGTACGACGGTTATTGACGGACCACACGCGAGGTATCCTAGATACCAGTATTTTAGCTTCCCGAGCTGCTATTTGCTGCTCAGTCGCACGCTGGCACTTGGCGTGTCAACAATACAGCCATGGGGCAGGCTTAGTATGTCAGAGGTGGCTTTACATAGTTTACTATAGACAATTAATTTTCTTTTAAATCTGGATGAGGATCGTTAAGACCAATGCGTGCTTTGAACTTCTTTAAATGTTACGAATAAAAACCACTGTCAGTGTTTCTTGAAATCTCATGGTTTACCCATTGTCGCTACACGTACATGTCTAACTTGTTCCTTAAATCATGACATGAATGCCAAATTTACTATAGATATAAATCATGACGCTGGAGTCTAGTTTGGAGAGCGTGGTAGCTAAGCTGTCTGTGTACTAGATTTGACGGTCGTTGATTTGAGCATCAAAGCTGTTTGCGAAGACCCTCTGACCTCTGCTAGGGCCAGGTACGAAAGATTTTCGGGAAAGGAATATAACAAATAAAAATATGCAGCCGGGAGTAATTTAATGCCACCATATGCAACGAACAGGTGAATATCGAGTTAGTAACACAGAAGTTCCAGGACACCACGATTGACTAGGTATCGCTTGGTAGAGGGCCACAAGGGCGCAGGTCCTCAACTGCAATCTCCATCTCCCGTTGCCTGGTGAGATATGGTTATAGGTTTACTAATAGTGACAGTTCCATATAGGCGTACTAATAGTAACTGTTATAGGCTTACTAACAGTAATAGTTATATATAGGCGTACTAACAGTAACAGTTATAGGCGTGCTAACAGTAAAAATTACACACGTGCTAACAATAACAGTTATAGGCGTACTAAAAGTAAAAGTTATAGGCGTACTAACAGTAAAAGTTATAGGCGTACTTACAGTAAAAGTTATAGGCGTACTAACAGTAACAGTTGTAGGCGTACTAAGAGTAAAAGTTACACGCGTACTAACAGTAACAGTTATAGGCGTAGTAACAGTTGTAGGCGTACTAAGAGTGAAAGTTACACGCGTACTAACAGTAACAGTTGTAGGCGTACTAACAGTAACAGTTATAGGCGTACTAGCAGTAACAGTTGTAGGCGTACTAACAGTAACAGTTGTAGGCGTACTAACAGTAACAGTTATTGGCGTACTAACAGTAACAGTTGTAGGCGTACTAAGAGTAAAAGTTACACGCGTACTAACAGTAACAGTTGTAGGCGTACTAAGAGGAAAAGTTTCACGCGTACTAACAGTAACAGTTGTAGGCGTACTAACAGTAACAGTTGTAGGCGTACTAACAGTAAC
>JACJUY010002937.1:16737-80319 GCA_014220935.1 Platorchestia sp. MABIK | reverse complement strand
GAACGGAACCCTCAGCCCCTCTGCGGCGACTGCTTGGTGCCGCTTACGGTGCGCCACCTGCTAGCGGAAGGCCCGAGCCTTGCCAACCTCCGCTTGCAATATTACCCTGCGTTGCCTAGAAATAATCATGATGCCTTTTTAGAGGGTGTGCTGGGAGACCCTCGCCGTGGCACTTTTAATTTCGACTCATTAATTGCTTTTCTTTCTGATGCTCATCTTATAGACAAAATCTAGGTCGCTTGACGATATTGCACAGCCTTTATGAATCCGTGGCTCTTTGAGCTGAACTTTCTTCAACATTGGCCTTCCTGACTCATTGTCTGTTTAAACAATTTTTATCTCTCGTACGTGATTTCTCTGGATATCAACCACTTGATTGGACACTGTGAACATTGAGATCTTCGGCGCGTTATAGTCTTTGCCACTGAAGCGCTAGAAACCTGGTTTTACTACTACTACTGAGCCAGTGTCGGAATTCTTTATTACTACGATTATTACCGAACGGCTGGCAGTGTGAATAATTAGCTGTACCTCTTCTAGTTTTCCTAGTAAAAAGGATCGTAATTAATATTGTGATAGAAATGTTTATTTAAAATGAAAACCTAGTGGTAAATTTCAACAGTTTTACGGATATTATGTGTATTAAAACCAATCGAGAAGAGAACGGGCGGTTGCTTACTGTAATTGATTATTTTTGTTTATTTTCGTGTTAAAATTACAAGGGCTCGTTGAGCTAAATCAGTTCATTTCAGGCGAGAATGCAACGAACTCGCCAAGCTCTTTGAGTGCTTCTTGTTGCCCTGGCGTGGGCAGACAGGTGGACTGATTGGTGCATTGCTTTCAAATAGGTTTGGTGGGCACTCATTTGAGCTGTGTAATTGTATGAAAAATGGCTTTGAAACACTCGCATATGCCTTGAAGCACGCGTCATACCAGTGTTGGTTGTCTGCTGCGAGAAGATGAACAAGTTCCTCTTCCTTTAGACTCGTGACTCTTACATTGCTTGATGTAGGAGATACTTCGTCTACATAGAAACAAGAAAAACAAATAATTGTTTTTTTTAAGGCAGTTTGCAGTTTAATTTTAGAATGCCTGTGTAGTATTTTCGCCAGGAAAAGTTTCTGTGCTTTCACCCGTTCACCACTGCAGTTGAATCGTTTTTCTACGATACAAATGAATTTTGTAATATTTTTCCATTCCCCTCAGGGGGATACAACTATTGTATCCATGGGAATTAGCACTCCCAGGGGGACTATGTGAGGGCCCTAGCTGAGGGTTAGGTAGGCTTCCTTTTTGTTGAAATAACATAAGTTTTTGTTCTGTTACGGACCATCTTTTTTCGGTTCACTGCTGTCCTGTTTTTTTCAACACCTACTTCTTGCTTCTTGAACTTTGATCTTGTTTCATAAACTTCTTTCTCATCTTACTATTTCTGTGCCCTTTCTGCGTAGATTCCATGTTCCCTAAGCTCCATACTAAATGGTGCCCTCCTCCTTCCTCTCTTTGGATCGCCTTTGTAGCGGATAGGGAGGCTTAAACTAACTAATACTCTAATCTAATCTAATATTTTTCCATTTCAGTGGTTATGTTCTGTATCGTCCAACTTTGGGTTGCACTTCGAGTGTTCAAGTAATACTTCAAGAGAAATTGCTTTAATTGCTGTCGTTGATCTTTGGCGTGCTCGTCCATTATTACTCATTTTTAACAACATTCAGGGAAAGTACTGCAATTTATCCCGCAGAACAGCCCGTTTAGCTGCCATGCTTCTCTCACCGACTGCTTACTTTACAGATACAGCGGCGAATACCGTGACGTCGGCATTTATATCGATGAAGTGGCTTCATTTCTATGGGAAAATGTGAGTACTTGTGTCCGCTAGCACGTTTTTGCCGAGGCCACTCTTGGTTTTTCACAGCTGTAGACTTGGGAATGCGCACCTTAACATAGGGTGTCTCTCAAAATCAACTATAGAAGACCCTGATTAAAATCAATTTAAGTGTCACGATTCGCGTGATCTCTAATTTTGTCATGTGGGTTTTCTTGTCTTTTTGGTGTTTAGGATAAGGTTCTATTTATCGCTTAAAAATGTGCCCTGTTCAACGTGTAGAACCTAAAATGTTCATTCATTAACATCAAAGTATATCCTTGTTATGTGATGTTTTTAGTTCTTCCACCGATATGTGCATCTGATTCAAATGAATGAACTTTACCGAGTGTTATTTTTCTGAAAAATTGTATATCGTTTTCTTGATATTCTTACTTGAGACTTCCCAGAATGTATAGGATAAGCAATAGGTTTTTGGTTAATTAAGATTTCCAAACCTATGCTTTGAGGCTGGACCTTCCAGGAGGGCTACCGTTAGATTACGTCAGCTATAAATAGGTCTTCAGGACGTCTGTTTCACTTCGTTTCTTTCAGTCTTCATCTCTTTTTTGTATTTCCTTCCTAACTTGTTTCTATGTGCAGAGTATCCTTTGCGAGAACACTCCTTTTGCAATATTTTCCATTTTCTAAGCCCGTACTAAATGGTCTCTTTTTTTTTGCTTTTTTGAAGTGGCGTTTGTTGTAGTTAGGGATTCTAGAATTAACTCACACAGTAAAAACAATAATTCTATTGTAAGAAATGATTCAAGAAAATATAGGCGCTCGATACGAAGTACACAAGCTGCGAATATTATCTCCTTGTGGTTTGTCATTTTCATGGCGTTAATTCTATGCTTCTTTTGCAGTTACTGCAGCCAATTTATTGCACTTATATGGAGAAGCCGCTGAAGGATGCGGCCGAGCAAGCAGCGCACCAGGCTATGAGCTCCGCTATCACTGCACCAGGCAAGGCGGCCTCCAATAACAACACCAGCAAACCTCACAAGAGTTAATGCCTCTTCTCCGCCGCCGCCGCTGCTGCCCCTACCAGCCCCTCTTCTTGTGCCACCGTTACGGCGGTCTGCTCCTCTCCATCTCCTGTGTTGCTCTTCGAAAGAAATTTCTTTTTTGTTCTGGTGGTCTGCTCCTCTTCATTTTCTGTTTTTGTCTTTGAAAGAGTTCTGGCGGTCTGCTCCTTTTCATCGTATGTTTTGGTCTTCGAAAGATATTTCTGTTCTGGCGGTCTGCTCTTCTTCATTTTTGTTTTGGTCTTCGAAAGAGGTTTCCATTCACTTGCGAGATATGGATTACTTGTGATCCGTGATCTTCATGTTCCTTTCAGAGCATTGATGTTTGTTATCCGTTTGTTTTACCTCTGTTTATTTTGTATAAAATTTGAAGTCCATTTAGAGATCGGTAACCTATGTGGTTGCCGACATGCTCGTGCTCATTTTTGTTATTTTGAGTTTTCATGTAAGCGATAATGTACAATTTACGAGCGTTGTGTAGTGTGTGCTCAACATTAGTTTCATGACACGTGACGTGCGTTTTATTCGTCATGTTGGTGTTTCTTGTAGTGTTTCTCAAAGTGTGAAGTGAACTAAGCTTAGCGAATGTAGCGAGTTGTGTGCAGTAATTGACGGTTATACTCGTGTTGCTCTCATTGCATAACTGCTGATTTGGGGTTGTTAGGATCCTTGCGTGTCGGATTATCGAATATGTTAATTTCTTTTGTACGTGTTGCACAGAGCAACGTACTGAACGCGTCACTGTCCAGGCGTACCGTGCTTGTTGTGTACGATGGCTACTCGTGACTGTGTGAGAGGGAGTATATCTTGTATCTTTGGCAGGTTAATTGGTACCTGCTATTGCGCGTGATCTATAGGCAATTTAATTCTAAATTAGATTCAATATCATTTAATATTTCGGATGCTATGGCTTGGAATTGTCTTTATTCTTTATCCGCACTGAGATTGTGAAGTGGCTATGTGTTCCCTATTCTGTGGGGACTTGAATTCTAAAGATATTCTGAATTAAAGTAATTGTGCATCTTATGTTTCCACTTTAACGTACATGAAAATAATTTGTCTCGTGTTGATTTGATCACCAAGGCATGAAAGTTCAACTGAAATTAGGACCGTACTAGCTCCAGGACCGAGGTATTCTTTTCCCGTACCAATGCCTATCTGAGGCATTTTTCCGTTGAGTTTCTCTACGTTTTACCATCAATAAAAGCTCGGATGACTTGAAGATCGCCAGGTCAAAATTTTTATTAGACATTTTTTGAATAACCGTCACTGCAATATGGATGCCAGAATGTCGTGAGGAATGCTTAATTCACTCGTTTCTGGCCAATATTCTGAAGTTTTGCTTCTTAGGAAAAATATTTTCTATGGAAAGCGTTCCATATCTGAAAACCCTGCTGAGTTATCAAGTGCTGAGGACTCGTGATGATTGAAATTCATTTTATCAAAGCTCAATTTGAAAATTTTCGTGAGAAAAAGGATGATTTGGCCAACTTGTAACTGTGAGCTGACTAGTTATAGAAATCAAATGAGATAAAGTTGCTATTGTGAATTCGGCGCGATATGTTCTATGTTGTCGAAGCGCTTGTAACCTTTGTACTACTATTGCTACTCTGGATTCGGCGTGATATGTCTTATGTTGTCGAAACGTTAATAACCTTTGTTCTACTACTGCTACTGTGAATTATGCGCGATCTGTCCTATATTGTCGAATCATTTTACGACTTCTCGTATTGCTACTGAGAATTCGGCGTGATATGTCCAATGTTGTCGAAGCGCTAGTAACCTTTGTTCTACCACTGCTACTGTGAATTATGCGCGAAATGTCCTATATTGTCAAATTGTCATTGTACCACTACTGCTATTACTTCTACTTCTACCCACTTGGTGACGAGGTCCCGTTGCATGTCACCGCAGCGCCTCGTGATGTCATAGGAGGCTGGTGGAGGAGGTGGCGGCTGAACTCGAGTGGCTCCTCTACAATGAGATAATAAATGAAATCTTGTTAATATAGCTGTGTCGTTTTCAATCTTAAGTACTTTAAGGTTTTATAGTCCTCTTCCTGCGGGTTTTCATCGTTTATTTTAAGGTATTGCGGTTTATAACAACCTTTTCTAAATTTCTCTTCAACTTATCCATTGTTCAAATTACCTACTGTAAAATTTTGTGACTTATTCTTCATGAATGGTGTGTTTTGTGGGCTCGTATAGTGGTTTCTATATATTATTTTATTAAAATATTCGCAAGTTGATTAGCATCTTTCTTAAATATACATATTTTTATATATTATCAGAATATTTCATATTATTGATCTAATCTATCCTGTTACATATTTAATATCTAATCTTAATGATGTGTCAAGTTATCTCATCTTGCTCTCTAACGTTATGGTAGAATTCTTGTCCTAACCATCAAGCTGCTCTGCTGGTGTGCCCTTTAATTTGGTCCCGTTGTCCGGGAGTTGCCGCTCCCAACCTCGCTGGTCTCGGGTCATTGCAGTCCATGCCAGGGTTGCCCTTTGTCTCGCAAAGATAACAAAATTTAGTTCCTCGAAATGAAAAGTCGATTCAGTTTCTGTCAACTCTGCAGGGTCATTAATTGTTAATGGTATTTGCTGCCTAATTTTAGATGGAAAACTCGAAATTAAAAAACTTTGACCTAATTTTACTTGGAAAACTCAAAATTTGATAACTTTGGCTTCATTTTAGTTGAGAAACTCAAAATTAGACGACTTTGATCAGGGAAAAAGCATCCTGGGCAGCCCTGGTTGAGGCCCGTGCCTAGAAACGAATGCGGTCAAGTCCAGCGTAATGAGCCCTTGCAGGCGTCAGCTCTGGCGCCGCGTGTGTGCGTGTGTGGTTTTGGTATTTTCTCCACCTCGTGTGTTCTTTTGTTACTTAGTAATCATTTTTCAGCTTTTTTTACTGTTTTGGTGTTTTCTTGCCAGTGGTTTAGAAATGTAGTCTCGCCTCTAGTTTGACGTAAATCCATGTACATTGTTACCCTCCACTTGCGTTTTCAGTTTTGTGCTGGCCAAGTTCTGCGAAGTTTTCCCATCTGATTTGGTCACGATATACGAGGCTTGACATCCTGAAGATCAGGCTCCAAAAATTTTCAAATTATTTTTCATGGCAAATTGAACTTTGGTCTTGGCCTTCGTTAGATCAATTTGCACGTTGTCGTTCACCTTGAATTTATTAATATTTTTTCATTTTCTTGAGTCTCAATTGCTTCGTTTTAGAGTAGCTTATTTTTTCGTGACGCTGGTCACATCATCGTTGATAATATCCATTAATACGTAATATATTGTCTGAATGTTCTTTCAATATTTAAGAATAGTTCGGTCGTAACACGAGCGTTTTGGTGCTTCACTAAGATTTTTGAATTAACTTACAATTCTGGTTGTCTTTTTTCACTTGTTGTTCATTGCACTAGTTTGTTAGCGTGAGGTTTGTTCATGTTTATTCACAGCTCACGAACATACTGTAGAGTTCAATTACCTTCGCGAAATTCTTTTATTTTGAGGAAGGGTCATCCAATTACTGAGATGTCAAGAGCTATTTGCTGCCTTGACTGAAGCCGTAGATAGACAGAATAACTGCTCCACCAGGCCTTCATTTCTCCGTCACCGCTGGTATGTCATGTTTTTCTATTGCCATGTAACTCCTCGATCTTCGGCTGCCCATAATCTCAAATGATTCAGTAAAACATTTTGACTGCGACCTGAGCCACCGGTGGTACACGGAGGCAATTTTCATATTGCTGCTGACTGACTCGTAGTCACAAACTCAATTTTCATAAAGACTTTACGAAAACGAAATGAAGCACAATCCGGTTAATGTTTGCTATTTTCAAAATTGCTTGCTACAATTAACTTCACATTTGAGTTGAAAATTGAACTTCAGTTTTACCAGCCGCAGTCAAAGTGTTGAAAGCGATTCTCAATCCTGCTTGTAAAGTTGATATGCCTCAACGCGAAAAACGTTAATTGCTACGTAATAGCATGCTTTCACTGTCGATTTAAACGTGGACTAACGCATGATTTGAAAGTTGGTGAATCGAGTGATTCCTAGAGGCTCACTGACGACGGCATTTGAGTTAGATTCCTTAATCGCGTCCAGTGCTACTACATGGTAATTTTACCACGAGTTTGAGTTGGGTTCATTTTTAGGGTTGGCTAAATTTGAGGGTTTATTTTCTTTTGTTGCATCTCGCGCAAGCTTACCTCAGCTATAGGTAAGTCTTGGAAAACTCAATCTTTCGTGCTCACTTACCTTGTTTCAGTTTTCATGCCTCCTTCGCTGACTCCTTTTTTTTATCATTTTTTCTTCCTCTTTCTTTACTTGCTGCATCTATGCTCGAGGTATCCTGTGTGGAAACGCTCCTTGTGCATAGATTCCCCATTTGTTATAGTCCTCACTGATTGGTCTTTCTCTTGGCTCTCATTAGATCGCCTTCGTTCTGGATAAGAGAGTCTTAAATTATCAAATTTAATATAATCTCGCAGAAGTAACCAGTTTATCATTTGGGAGACATGTTCGAGGGTAGATTATTCACCTTTCATCAGTCCTTCCTGGCTAGTTTAATGAGCCTATTTCATCAGTAATAACCCACTGTGTATTGGTTTCAGTAGTCACTGGTAATACAACTGACGTTACCTTACGTTTCTTTTTTGAAACTGACGTCTAAATGACTCGACACTACTTGGAGTGGTGTACTTCAGTTCTGATGCGCTCTGATTTTCTCTTAAATTCAAGTCCTCTATCATTTCAGCAGTTACTTTACGTGTGTTCTAGATCAATTGTAAGAAGTGTTGGCGTTTGTGTGCTACTAAATTTACGCTACTTCGTTTTCAGGTTTGACATTAGTTTGAATTCATCCATAGTGCCATGGACTTCTTGATGTTCCAGTGAAACATCACCAGTCTACACTGCTTAACTTTGCTCTGGAAAATTACCAATAATTACTAGGGTCGCACTGAATTTTTTATCATTTTTTCCCCTATTATTTCAATGATATATTCGAATCTGCCGCGTTTGTGGCTCTGACCAAACTGTGTGTAGTGAGGCGGAGCCCCGTTTTGCATTTAATTAGTGTTATTAAGAAGTCCTAAAATATCAATAGTATGGGCTTGTGTGTTTTTCTTTTCAAAACTATTTTGCTCACAATGGACGTCTGGTGAAGCGCGAGACGAACTGGGGGACCTGAGTTGATATTGGTCTGAGATTTTATGCGTGTCATGTTAATTGTAGCTTCAAGTAAATTAACTTTGTGCGAGTTACAATAATGTTGTAGTGTAAATTGCTGTACAAAGTGTATAGTGCATCTATTGTTAAGCCCTTTCGAAATGTATGATCTTCATAGTAAAATTGTTGAACAATTTCGAAATGGTCGTTACTTTATTTTCCTTCTAATTTACGTGTACCATAATTCCAAATAGCGTGTCCGATCCATGGGTGAGGATTGATGTCGATGACTTTTTTGATCGACGAGAAGATAATCCACCTTTCTATGCGTCGCAGTCGGCAGGAGTTTCAAATTTTGTAGCAAATGTAAATCTAAGTCTAAAACATACACAGAAGACCATGAGCAATCTCAAAAAGTGGCCATGAGCAATCTCTTATGATAAGCTATCCTATTCTTCATTGCTTCGCGTGCGGAACGTTGCCGTTTGTTGTGAATACCTCCTCGCGGAGTTTTTTTTTCTTACTTCATTCACTTCGTTCCCATAATACGCTTGTTAATCTAACAACGCAACACTACACATCTTATGCTTGCAGATACCTTCACTGGATTCTAACGCGCAGATCGCAACGTTGTTTTTTCTGATGCTTTGCTCCTCATGTGAGCGCTAGTAAAGAAATGAAAAAACCGCGTAAGCGCTGGTGTCCAAGGAACGAGACCAGAGCTTCTGTAACGTTACTGATGTGTGAAGTTTACTAGAGGCACTAGCTGGTGACGACGTGTTGCAGGAGTGTAGGTAGTTCGGGACACTATTCCAGCACCACTTGAAGTTAATAGGCTTAGTCTATCAAATTTTTGCTCAAAGTAATGTAAGCTGATAGAAAAGATTGTGTTCTTTATAAATAGATGCTGAAATCTGGTAAATGTATTTGCGCTCTCGAGACCTCATCTGCCTCACAAACCATTTCCCACTGTACTGTGGAGCAAGAAAAGCTTGCTACGTAAGCTTATGTAAGTTACTCTGCTCTAAACGGCTAGTTGAAAGAAAATTTTCACTCGTTTAGGGCGCAGTTGTTCTTCGAATGGTAGTGATGAAAATGGGAATTTTCCGCCTTATGAGAAACTTGGATATCAGACAGCTGTCTACAGCTAAGTTCAATGTCACTGCTTGGTCATTTTCGTCCCGTTTACGTGGATAGCACTTTGTCCTGAAGATGTTGCTACTGGAGAAAAGGGTTTTCGTTTCTCACACATCCTAAGCGTTTACACTTGGTACAAATACCCTCTTTTCGAATTCGAATTTTCTTTCATAAATCTTGAGACCGGGACGATGGACTCAGCCCTGTACTCTACTGCAGTTCCATATAAAATGTTGAGGATTGACATGCTCGAGGCAGCTGTGCTTAAGAAGCATGAAAAATTCTCGCGAGATACCAAGAACGTACGCTTAAGCCTAATGGAGCTCATTCGAGGGTTGACCGAATTTTCTGAGAGAAACAAAACGAAGAAGGTTTGGTATACAAGATTTATAAGGTCACATCAGAATAATTTTTGTTCAGATATTCACGACACTCTTGGTTGTACGTCATTTAAACGTAGCGTCATCATGGAATGAAAGAAAAAACAGCAACAGCTCTAATGTTACTAATAATGCGAGAAACTGTGAAATCATGGGACCATATATTTCTGAAACGGTTTGTGGTATTGAAACGAATTGACGACAAGATTGAAGACTGTAATATCGAAGCTAAGATTGATAACTGTGAATGTGATTGATGACCAATAAATTAAAGATTGTTAACTGTGAATGTGATTGATGACCAATAAATTAAAGATTGATAACTGTGAATACGATAGTTATTTCTCCACTATTCAAACTCTGATGCCTGTGCGTGATTGGTGTCTGTCGGCATGGTACGTGGACATCAATGAAAAAATGGGCCACTCTGCCTGTTTCTGTTACCAGATTCTATTTTATTCTAGTTCACGTGCTAAGAGAATGTAGTAATCCTAAGATCTTCTCTGATCTGCTTGTAGCACCTGTGTTGCAGCGGCAGGTGAGCCCACTCTGTGTGTTACATCTTTGTTATCGATTAAGTGTTGGGTTATGATTTCCCTGCTGCTGTTCGGAGATGTGACTGACTACCCATTTCAGCGAATTCCTGCTGTAGCACTATTGCACATTCTTGTTTTTTTGCTTTCTACTCTTTTAATTAGAGTAAACTAACCAAGGAAATGCAGTTTCACGACTTCTCTCAAATCTTCGCTCAACCATTGACACGTCCATGACACCTTTTATGCGATGTTTACCAACTAAGTAGCTTTGTGTTAAGACATTTTTAAATCCCTATATTGTTAACATTTAGGACATCTTAAATCCCTATATTGTTAACATTTAGGACATCTTAAATCCCTATATTGTTAACACTAGGACATTTCAAATCCCTATATTGTTAACATTTAGGACATCTTAAATCCCTATATTGTTAACATTTAGGACATTTCAAATCCCTATATTGTTAACATTTAGGACATTTCAAATCCCTATATTGTTAACATTTAGGACATCTTAAATCCCTATATTGTTAACATTTAGGACATCTTAAATCCCTATATTGTTAACATTTAGGACATCTTAAATCCCTATATTGTTAACATTTAGGACATCTTAAATCCTACTATTGTTAACATTTAGGACATCTTAAATCCCTATATTGTTAACATTTAGGACATTTCAAATTCCAACATTGCATCAACTCTACTGGAAATAATTTTTTTTCTGGCGAGGCGATCTAAGTTGGTAAAGGCGCCGCCTCGGCCCGGATGCTTCCGGCCCCTCACTACAATAATAATTACCTCAATTTGTCACCACGAAGGCCCTGTACCCGAAACCTTGAAATAATTTCAAACCAAAATTTTAAGGCTAAGTCTCGAGACACGGCTCGTTTCATGTTCATCAATCGGAAATGAGTGTGTTTGTGTATCAAAGATGTACGATGAAAATCAAGAAAGGGTAAGACGAGCAATTGCAAACTAGGTTCGCTCTTTTCTTTTCAAGATCCTGACATAAACTAGTTTCCCTTAGCGTATTTTTATGTTTCGTGTTTTGCATCATCCGCTTATCCAGATTTGGGTTCTGTTCTTTGTTCTTTTTGATACAAACTTTCAAAGTTTACTCAAACTTGAGATGACGTCATTTTGAAGACACAAAAACGTCTACTAGTATCTGACTGTTGCAGAATTCCTTATGCCTACAACAAGTATCTCCAGTAAACTTTTAGGCGTACGTTTTGTACTGAAGAGCGTGCAATTTGAAGTAACTCTCATTCTGAAATTGAAGCCTTGTTCTACGAATGATTTCGGCTCTGCACTAAAGAGGGAATGAAACACGTGGCAAGAATTGCCGAGGATATGGTCATCACAAACTGTTTTTCACATTTCACTGAAACTATTTTGTTTAGTTTTGAATGATATTGCAAAAAATTGGAAAAAACGTGTTCTACAATTCTGTAAGTGAAATTCAAGTTCTGAAGTAAGAATTCTCGTTGATGGCCGTGACTGAAAACTCCATTTTCTGTGCCGATATTGCGTTGAATACGCAGCTCAGAACTACAAAATACCAACGCGAATCATCTAAAAGTACGTTTGACCTTCACGCCCCCACAGTGCTGAAGTGCAGGAAAACTTCGCCACTTCTTATTCGATCACCCACATAAGCAATTAATTATTATTTCATTCCGAGCAATCGCCCGTAATAAAGTCTGTTTTCTTCACTGGCGTTATGATTTTATTTTATGTCTATACTGAAATACACTTCACATTCCAAGGTTGTCATGAATCGAAAATCAAGCTAGTTCATTTCACTGAGTCAAGGGCATCGTCCTTCCTGAGATTATTCCATTAGAGGTAGGATGTATGAACGGCCCAAAGTGTCGGCAATATTGGAGGCATCAGAATACCTCTGAAATTGGATGTCCTTGTCTGCCAATTTTGTCCATTTCTATTGGCATCTGCTGGAGTCAATTAAATGAATTCGTGATCATGCACTGCGGCTGAAGACGGAACACAGAATTCCGGTTTAGGTACATCCTTTTTAATTTTGAATTGCCATGCGTGGGAAGCCGAATTTTGGTCGAAGAATTATGTCCCGGAACTCGTCTAACACGTGCCTGCAGTACACAGCGAACATGTAAACCCACGTATAGTTCAGCGTTCCGTCGAATTTATCACGGAAACATTGTTTCTGAAATTGACTATGCCGATTTATCCACTCAAATATTTTGGGTGTAATTTTTTCAGGGGTTACAGAGCGTAAGTCTCTTTGTTGTGGGTCACAGCTGCAGCAAAATTTGTAGTTATTAAGGTTTTACTTGAACCCACAGCTGCTTCGTTTACGCATCTGAACATTGTCGAGAAAGAAGTAGGAACGGACCATTCTTATATTTTGTGTATCATCAAATTCATTGACGCCTTTTTACTGTAGTGTTATACTCTTGTTTGGAAACCAAGTATACACAATTTAAAGATAACTCTTGTTTGAGAACCAAGTATACACAATTAAAAGCTACGATTATTGATCATTTTTTAAGAACTCTAATCTTGATGAAAAAAAGTTTCGTGAAACTCAAACATGACTTGCACCTGTGAAAATGCAATTTATTCGACAGGAAATGCGCACGGCCGGCCAATGCTGTTAGTGACCTTGGGCCTCAAAATTTGAGTTGAAAGCAATGTTAGAGGTAGGAGAGGTTATTTTCTGGAGCAATTGAGGATATGCATAACGAGTTTCATGTCAGAATACATCTAACGAATCCCGTGACTAATTAATCCGTTGGGAGATGGAATCAACAGCGGGTAATAAAATGCCAAGGACTAAGCATGCTTCTTCTCCTTTGTTTTAATTTTCCACTACACGAGGACACATTTTACTGAGGGTACAGATTGCCGTTTTTATTGAAAAAATACCACCTTGGCTTACTGAAGCTGTCGGCCGTCGGCTAATCTAACCTTTATGACTATTTAAGAAACATAATCTTAAATGAAATCATCATGAAAGCTTGAGTTTGGAAGATGCTATCGCTGATTGGTAATTATCGGCGAAAACGTGAAATCTTATCGCTTCACGAAAGCGACCAAATTACGAAGTCCTCAACGGAGAAACATAGTATAACACACACTAATAGTTTGCGCCGTAAGGATCTATCAGCCGCACATTTCTAACTCAAACTTAACCTCTAACATAACACAAAATTTCAATTTAGTTTTTAATTTTTCTCAACTCATTTTGGAAACTCAGGAACAAAAATTCTCAATACCTACTTTACCATTCAGCCTGAAAAAACTGCTCAGTGACTGGTAATAAACAGTTCGATGGACACCCTAAGATATTCAATCCGGCGAATTCACAACATATGACATTAATTACAACTAAACTCATAGATTCTTTTGAAGGTCGCCGACAGTCACACACTGGATGCTGAACAAGGGAAAGTAGTCTCGCACGAGAAGCGTACCAAGATGGTAGGAGTTGGGAAGTCACAAAACTTCGAAGCGGTTTTGGCACCAGCGTTTCTGTCCTGCCTCTTGAGTCGCGCGGCTGCCTCTAGCGCTGCTCTCCGTACGAGTCGAGTAGTCTCGCACTCGCCTCCAGCTGCTCGTCCGAATGTGGAGTTAGCATTAGGATATGATCCATGTTGACCCGTTGTGAAGGACCCATAATGATAGACTCATAATGAATGGCTCATTTATAGTGCCCCATTTTGAGTGATCCAAAATTAGTGGCTCATAATGAATGCTCATTTACAGTGCCTCATTTTGAGTGATCCAAAATGAACGACTCATTATGAATGGCTCATTTACATTGCCTCATTTTGAGTGATCCAAAATGAACGACTCATAATGAATGGCTCATTTACAGTGCCCCATATTGAATGATCTGAAAGATAGAATGATTGACTTATAGTAGATGACTCATTTTGAAGAGCTAATACTGAATCCTTAATAATGAATAGCTTATAATGGACTCAGTTTGAGTGACCCATATTGAATGACCCATAATGAGTGACTCCTAATGAGAAAGAGTGAACCAACATTCATCTACCCTCAACAGTCGATCCTCGAGTTATGCAATATCATCTCATGCGAACCAAATAAATTTGAAAAGAATTGGTCTCAGTTATTTATAACTTGAATCAAACAGAGACCCCAATGACCCCTTCTGAAGTCTTTGAGAACGTTTAAAACTTGATGAATTCCACATATTACGAGTCTTCATTTTACATTCTTCATTCTCTGCTTGCTGAAAAAAACGCGAATTCAGTTTTAATGCTGGTGGATTTAAGGACGAATGTAAGCTCATCAATTTCCTGTAGTTCAACACTTTTTACATGAATTAATTTCTCCAACTTTTACTTTGCACTACGCATGGGAATATTCTGTCAGTGAAGCTCGCAACTGATTAATGAAATAATACATGCTGAACTTTTTGAGGTTATCCAATACCTTGGATAATCTCTACAAGTGAGCCGTTGGTGGAAAGTTTTCTTCTACTGATAAACGATACTAATAAGTTCATTTCTTGAACGTGAATGTATTAACTACCTGTGTAAGGGAATTAAAGTGACTATCTAACGTTAAGCTGTTAATTTACGTCAGATACAACTCAAAATACCGATAATGAATCGGAATTTCCGAGCAATTAATAGGTTACGACTTCATACGATTAGGAGTTTACACAGAACTTTGAGAATTCTGTCCCGCCAAAACCTGCCGGACATTAGCATTCTCGAAGAAGAAGGTGCCGCACTCGACAAGCGAAGCCTGTAGTAGAATAACTGGGGCTAAATTTCCTCCGTAGTTCAGTTCGCATTAGATGTGGTAGTATAACTTGAGGACCGACTGCACTGCAGTGATCGCTGTAAAGCAGTAAGCTTTTAGACCGAATTTGGCCTACTACAATTAGGCAAGATATCCTTCCTGATAACTTAGATCATATTCTAAGTATTCTCGATGTTATTGATAATATCTACTATAGCTTGGGGGCAGTTGCCTTATTAGGTGTGAAATTTGGAAGGCTAAAATATCACACAAAGGAGCTCACCAGCGCCTGCTCCGAGGGTCCAGCGATCTCCGATCTCTTTCCGAATCTGTTTGGATAGAAAAAAGTAATTATTTGATGGTCAAAAATGACAATGGGTGCCATTTTGATTCGGAAGCTCCAAATTGCAGTGGTCGTAATGCTTTGATAAATTTAGGATGATGTAAGTGTGCAAGAAAGTTCTAAATTAGGAAATTAAAATTTGTGAAATTCGAAACGTAAAATGAAACACTTTTCGTTCAGTCATAACCATTGATTAAGTTTTATGCTTCCAGCTTGTAGGAGTTGGGTAATCATTACAATCAAGTAGCATAATGATCGAAAATCAACAGAGTTGATAGTTTAGAATTGACGCCGAAGCCATTCTTGGAATGCTGTTTCTGAGGTACATGAAAATAAGATTGATTGTTCAGGGCTGCTACGAAAACTATCGCTACAAATGGATCCTTGTTCATGTGAACCGGCATACCGCTGCAAGCTAAACCAAATAAGTTGACAGAGAAATACGTAGTGAGCATCGCGTTAGAACAAATTTAACAGTGGCTTTGAAACTATGAACGCATTTCGCAAACTATTACTCCTTGCACAGCGCTGAATATAATAAGTAACAGTTATATATTAAATGCCTTTGTTGAAGGAGAAATTGATGTTTCAAAATCGGATGTTTTGCTAGCACCATAAATGAATAATTCAGCACAAGATTAATAAATTATGATAAGCATAATTGTTCGACCTAATATAATACTTTACTTCGAATTTACATTGCTTACTTCAGGCCTTGCAGTATAAAACGCGTAAAACAAACTTCGTGTAAAAAACATTGGATTTATCCTTAAGTGATCGTGTGGATTAAATTTTAAACTTGAACTGAAGTGGATTGAGCGTACAGAAATCTTCCGTTTAGGTTATTTGTTCTTACAAGCACCGCTCGACTGGTTCTTTACTGTTTGAAAGAGTTATCATAAAAATGAGAGTTACAGAAATATTCTTTCATTTATTTTAGATGTTTCCCTAAACATCACAAGAGTTTTACTCTACTTGATATTAATATTGTTTATCTTGATTTACCTTATTATGGTTCCTCATTGGTAAGATTTTCACCCGTATTAATTTTAATACTGTTTATCCATATCAATCAAAATATTGCTTATTTTTAACAAAGGTTACACCTTCATAATTGATCTCATCTTTATTCATCTTTCGTTTTTTTAAAGAAGAAAAACATACTGAACGTCAAAAAGAATTTCTGCACCTGATGATCAAGGTTTATTTTGTGATTGTATAGAACATGATTAAACATTCTCACTTTATAAGTTATGGAAGTGCATTAATGCTGACGTACATTTTTGTGGTTCAGAATTTTCGCATCGTTGACTACGTCAATTGAAAAAACACGATGAAATTTAAGTATTTGTCTGAAGTTCAGAACTTACATGTGCTACATTCAGGAACAAATATTTGCCCCCCATTGTAGCGCAAATATGATTTCCAATTTTATCCCACTCGAAAACATCATTGTGATTACCTTCAGAAAACACTTGAGCTAATAGCGACTCTCCATCGCCCAACTACGACTCTTTAACATTTCACGGCTACAGAAAGATTGAAAGTAGTTTAAAAAAAATTTTTTTAAACTATAACTTGATACTGGCTATGATATTCTAGCCATGCATGTCTACAATTCTGCAGTGGGAAAACTAGAAAACATGTGCGAAACTCAAGGAATACTCATACTCATCTCATACTCATCGTTTAACCCTTAAAAATTCATGCCACTGAAAAGAATGTAATGCATCCAGAAACTTGCTTCAAAAGTTTAACTTTTTGATAATTGAGCTAAAAAGCTCTTCTGCAACCAGATGAATAACTGCATTAGCTCAGAGAAGCATGCGATGCTGAAAAAATTTAACTACAATCTCTTTTACGCATAGTTGTTAATGAACCAGGGGAGTAAAATGGTTCATGGTAGTTGATTGTTGAAATTGTTTTCTTTTTTGAATAATGGGTTGGTGTTTCACTAATTTTATATGTTTCTTTTGAAAAATAAATCTTAGGGAAGCAAACAATTTTAATTGGCTCCCATGCCGGAAGTGAGTAAGTCTACAATGTGTTGTTGGCAGGGGTAAAAATGATTCATTGATGGTAGATGATAGCTTATTCGCTTCGTAAGGGAATGATCATTGAGGCTATAGAGCCATTTTAGTCTCTGGAAGTCCTGCAGGGTTGCCAGATGATGAACGGTCTTTATAGTCCAGTACTATTGGGAAAAGCTGAATTTGGATGTCCAGTTCAGGAAAGAAGGATTAATCAGAAAATCATCGAGTCAGGCAGTATATATCTGCTTCGTAAAGTATACCCACTGCTGCACTTCTCCATTCGTCAGTACTATAACCCGTTCAAATATCAAATTCAATGTGATATCATATAAAATAATTTTGGATTAGAGAAGTTTAAGAACATTTTTAAGTTGAAAATATCCTTCATCTATCAATAGTGAATAACTTTTATTATCTTTGATGTTGATTTGAAATGAAGTGTTATACATTCTGAAAATTTGAACGTATTATCTCAAAATTTATTCGTTGTCACATTTATATCTTAACAAACCAGCAAGCACTCATGGTTTCTACAGCATGTATTCATTACGTACTTAATTACACCTTCAACTGTTCACTCATATTATCTACAGCATGAATTCTTCATGTACCTTATTGCACTTCGACCAGTCGTTGGTGGCGCTTACGCAATATTAAAGTGTTATCAGCGCAGGTGCTAAAATGAAGGTAAGAATTGAGTGCTGGAACAAAGTGTTCGTCAAAATTCAGTGTCATCGAAGCGTGAAAGGCGTGAGATGAAACACACTTTAAAATTAAGTGCTGTCTGTGCTTGATTTGGAGTGCTGTATGAAATTGAGCATCATCTGTGCGTGAGTTAAAACACAGTTCAAAATTGAATGCTATCAGTGCGGGAGTTAAAACCCAGTTTAAAGTTGAATGCTTTCAGTGCGTGAGTTAAAAAGTTTAAATGCATTTCAAAATTGAATGCTGTCAGTGCAGGAGATAAGATAGAAGAGTGGTGAGCTTTACCGAAATTAGCTAATCGCAATCCGATGTACAAGAGGTGCGCGTGCAGACAGAGACCAACAGTAAACCATGCAAGCCTCCGAACGGGCACCAGTGGTGTTCCTGCTGGTTAGGTTTCAGACGAAATTTGTGAAACTGAAAGCAAGACCAAAGCATTAGAATCTAGAATTCAAATCTCAAAATTGAAAGGCCAAAAACAACACGAGAGATTGTTTCTCCACTCACCGCGGCCTGGCTTTATTAACATAAAATTTTCCAAGGTCTTGCAACTGCAGGTAGCGGCGCAGTGTCTCCTCCATATCGTGGGCTGTCATCATTGACCCTGGAGCTGACCGAGTGCTGGACCCGATACAAGAACCCAGAATGTTAAAAAAAATGCTTCAAAAAACCCACAAAAACATTCTTAGAATGATAGGATTTGAAGAAAATGCGTTTTGTATAGTCTCATTATAATTCGATTACAAAATCAAAACATTTCTATGAAAAGTGACCTGTTCTCAAGGCTGTAACATTATGGACATTCAAGGAATTTTGTGATTAAATAGCAGGACAAAATATTTACTACTGTGGCAGTACAGTTGGTAGTTTAAGGCTTCATTTCCTTTGCAAATATGTTTTCGCAGAGGAAAAAGAAATGACCACTCAGTATGAACTGAGGAGAACGTGGAATCTTTGTACAATATATTTTGCCCCACAGGATACCCAGCGCACAATTGCTGTAAGTTAATGAGGATGGGTAAATAAATACATAAAAGATAGAGGGCGAAAATGGTGTAGAAACAGAGAGAAGCACATAGGGCACGAAATATAAAAGTGGCGAACGCTTATCTATGTTTGAGCCAACGTAAAAAATGATTTCGTATCAGTAACTGTTCAGAGTGCGCCAGTCCCCGTAACATGGGATAGACAAACCTAACTAACCTAATGAACACTTGCAAAAAGTCGAAAGAATTAGCAAACAAGACAAAAAAGAGCATCGAAATCATCACAGGAGAAATGTTGATTGAAAATAAAAAAGTCAAACACAGAAAGTTCCCTCGCAAATGAAAAATTTAATTGAACAGGTTGATAGCTTTGACATCGTCACACTTTCCAGTCTGATTATTACTGCCGCTTTTTAACTCGCTGGAACTTTGAGCCAGAGAGACCACTTGACAACATAACAATTCCTCTCCGAGTCTAGGGGTCATTAGATACCCTCAAACATTCACTTCAGCAGCCAAAAGTTGCAAAAAATAGAAAATCTTCACTACCTTCAGAGTCGTCGAGATGGAGAGTTGAAAAAACATCATATCAGGGAGGGCTTGATTTGACGGTGATTAACGTTAATTATACGACGAAACAAAAGAAACGCACGAGGCTGATTCAACAAATTCGAAGGACGGATCGCAAAGCCATTGTGGTTGCTTTTGTAAAGGGCTTCATAAACGTCATACGAATAATAGAAAACAGTAATTAATTAATTTCTTCAAAGAATCATTTGATGAAGTGCCTTATAAACGGCCATTTTTAAATTGTGGGAAATGAAGCTCCATGAATTTGAGCTACTGCGTAAAAGAGAACGTTTCGGAACAATTAAACAATGTCAAATCATAAAAAATCATGAAGTCGTTTTGGGCATTCATAAGAAATCAGTATTTCAAAGATATTAAGCCATCGATATCGATATATATGTATAATTGCAGCACAGCAATGATGCACTAGCGCATTACTGCAACATCCACAATAATAATAACAGCCCTCCGCCGTGTATTTATATACGCGTGCCAATTAACGAGACAGCATTTTCTCAATTACGGATAACACTAAGGGATGAATTTGAAGTAATGTAGGCTCTCAAAATATGTGCATACTGTGAAATAAATAAATTCACACTCGGAGCTGGTAATGAATAATAATATTCAGACTGAATAGAGGAAATCTTAGCATACCAAATCTTTACCAAGTGTGGTTAAAACTCAATAAAGTCGAAAAAATCATATAATGGTTGATCCTTACAATGAAATATAAACATAAACGTCGAATAAATTAAGAAAATGTAGAAGTAATAAATATGAAACAATTATATAAATATTATCTAATTAAACTTCTACAAGATATTTTTATGATATCTTTATAATATTCTTAGAAATGACATGAATAAATCGTTGATCCATGGGGTTAGGTTCAGAATCTCATCTGCAGTAATTTCCCGTCAATTGTTTTGCCTATTCTCACAACTCATCTTTGTTCATGAATTGACATCCACTTTCGTTAAGTCGTAGTTTCAAAATACTTCACAGGTTTTCAATTAGGGTTAAATCTGCAGAGTTTACTGGCCACTTCCTCTTTCGAAGTCCACGGACCCACAGTCTTTGGAGGGACTCAGTAGTTTATGAGCTGCATGCAAGGGATCTTCATCTTGCTTGAAAATGATGTTTCTTCTGAATGTTACCCTCTGTTTCTTTGAACACTGTTCAAATTGCTCTTGCAGGAAATGTACCCTCTTGGGTACAAAATTAATTTGCCGCAACTTTTATTAAGATGGATTTATTAATTCGGTGCCCAGATCTGCAAGACCACGTAATGGGAACTCGAGAGTTATTGACGCCAGCATCAGTTGTACAAATGATGAGATAATGATAATATTTCATGCACATTTTCGAATACCGATATCCCTGACGGGCTGTTTATGGAAGCTCTTTTAAAATCGTCGGGAGTATCGCTATTCCCTTGCATAGCAAATGTCGAATTGATGTAATTGTCTCGAAGCTGGTCACACGGTGTACATGTACATCTATTCACACACACACACACACGTACACACGCACACGTACACGCACACAACACACACTCACACGCTCTCCACCACAGACACCAAGCGGCGGTGGTGGCATGCCTGTCTCGCGCTGCAGGTCGGCGGAACGTTCATTTCCCTTGTGTCACGTCCTCCAAGCGGGGAGCTATGAAGAACTACAATGCAACCTCAGTCGTAATCAGAGATAAATGACCGAGTGTGGGACACTTCACGTCCCATGTTGGAGAATTCGCGACGCTTAGCTGCCCGCAAGCAATTAATTGTTGTCTAAGAAATGACTTCCACAACTGCTGCGAACTTAAGATAAATTTGAATACGCTATCATTATTTAACGCGCCTTTCTTGTGATAGTCAATGCGGATGTGTGAAGCTTAATTCTTGATGGATAATTTCTTATCTCAGTGTTGCATGTGCTGGGGTAACATCATGAGTACAACATCGTCGATCAGTTTGAAGCCTCACTGATCTCATGGGAAATAGCTACTACACTCGACTTACTCATGAAACTCGTACTGGAGTACGAGTTTTAAGGTAAAGATTTCCGATTTGACGTACAATGAAGTGAACAGTAAGGAATAGCTGAATTTCAGTAATCTCAGCTTTCATTGGTGTTCCCTCAACCCATTTTGAAATTGCGTTTGCAGTCGAGCCGACCTTTACGAAAAGGACATTAAAAGACGCGTGAAATATGAAAGCGATTACAAGTTATATTCTGAGTACTGCAGTACAATAGGAAACATTTAGGTATGTAAATTGAACAAAGCAATAGATGTTACGAAATTGCAACTACATTAAAGTATTTTTTGTCTGGTGATTTGTTCAACTGTAGCAGTCTCTGCTTATCATTAAAATTGGGATCTAGATGTAATATTGACTGACTCCACGTATCAAGACTGCATGGTGGCTAATGTTTGAAGTTTTTGCATCAACGTAATCATAAATTTTTATTATTAGGGAGATTTGATAAGCAGAAGACCTAAGAGGTACGTTGAACGCTTTATGGAACGACGAACGTAATTACAGGGTTGTGAATTGATTTTTAATCAAAGTTTGTGAGGATATAAAAACTGGCTGCGTGCATCGGTAGTTAAACATGACTTTATTTTTATCCAAAAAAAAAGTAAGCCCATTTATTCCCGATAGTCAAGAACTTTATAACATAAAATCGTTCTGATAATTGCGAAAGAGGTTTTCATTCTTAAACTAAAAGTAGCGTCTGCACCTTTGGCGCAGTAAAATCAGAGAAGTAAGTGCGAAATTTGAAAAGAATCACGCATATCTCAAGAATAGTTTACATACGTCAACAATAAATTGTTGTAATTTTCAATCAACATAAAAATGTGTAGAATTCCCTGTTCATTCGGTCATCTAACGTGGCTATCAGCATAGGTCCGCTCTACTTCAACCCAGCTCTATATCACCAAAAATATCAGACATCGTTTGGTGTTGAGCCGATTAACGAATTCTCTTTAGTTACGCTAATTGGAGAGTGGCTCAAGAGTCAATTAAACCGTCTCTTAATTTGACACGATTATCGGAAACTAAAGTTTCGATAAACGGGTCCCCGATCAATCGTTATGATGACGCAACTCGTGCAATGTGTGCATAACACAACCGTGGGTCCAGCATGACCCCACACTTGACATGAATGGAGCGTTGCGCCACCGCCCGTATGCGTCCCTCATGTTGTGCTCAATAATGTTATCCGCTCATCGGTCGCGCGCCAGAAAGATACATGCTTTCGTAAATAAACCTCGTTTCCACGTATATTTCCCCGCACAGCAAAAATGGGAAATATTTTAGGTCCAGAAGACAATGAAGGTGAACACATCAAATGAAAGCAAGTTTTGTCGGGTACTTGAGATGTGCTATACGTATTATACATGGTGGACAGCAAATTTGATGTTTGTTAAAAGATATCTTCTGACTTCAGACGATGAGGTGAGTTCAAATTAGTAAAGATCTCGCTAACGGTAGCATGGTCTGATGTTATGGCTACTTTAAGATCGTCCCTGGTGAGAAAGAAAAAGGGCACTAAAAAAAATTCGGTATTAGTGTCAGAGGTATTTGGTAAACAGATAGAAATGATCTGACAATAAGACGAAAAATGTTTGACATGAGACTCCTTTAAAATCTTATTAATCCCATTCTGAGCTTCAGTCAACCGAGATTTTCAGCCAACATTTACTGAAAAATGCAAAGTCAAATGAGTAATTTACGATCTACTAGTCTTCAGTCATCCAACTACATTTTTCTCAATCTGTTTTCTGTATATTTGGAAAGGGAGTACATTGCGTTTAACAGAAGAAGAGCTACTAAGCTTCTGTTTTTTCCCGATATAATTCGAGCTCATTCATTCTTAAGTAACAATATTGTGATTCTGTGCCAGGCTGTAAGCAATTACGTGTTTAATTAGTTGCTCAATGAGCTAAAATGGCATTCATAGAAAAACACGTCTGAACGAATACATTATTTTAAAATGATCATCTTCTGCGCTTTCAATTGTGATTTTCCGTTTGCGTTCAATGCAACCGGGCTCGGGTGTTCAGTAAAATGAGCTATTTTTCTTCGATGGCGGCACCTTGACACGACCAATTCTTGAACGCAAGAAAAGGAAGCCAGTGCACCGCGAGTGTACTCAGCTCATTGAATAGAATTACAAAAGGAGTCAATACACAGAGACAACACTCCGTTTGCAAGTCAGAAAAAAGCCTCACAACACATCGCAAGCATACCAGGATTCTCAAAACTTAAAAAATTCTACCACAAAACAACTGGTCTGCTCTCTACAGGTGGTAAGAGAGGGGTGAAGCAAGCACATCCGGCCCATAGATTAGAGAGGGCGCTGTGTTAAGCTGTGTCTGCCGTGCGTGGGCCGGCAGCGGCCGCACGCTACCCAGGGCACCAACACCAGCCCATAATTTGAGTGAGGTTCCTGCAGCGCAGAGCTGACGGTTGCGTGCCGTTCTTACGCCGCTTTGCTCATCGCAGCGTGTGTGGGCGAACTTGAGGGACAATTTCACGTACCGAAATGGCACTAAGTTTGCTATCGCTCCGTTACGTGTGCATGGCAGATGGCGAATTGTGGTCTGGTAAAATTTGATTCCTACTATGTATGGTTGCGTGCTGTTTTCACATTACCTTGCGCATCGCACCGCGTGTCGAACTAGAGGAACAATTCCACGTACCGAAGTGGGACTAAGTTTGTTATCGTTCCGTTACGTGTGCATGACTGATGACGAACTGAGGTCTGGTAAAATTTGAGTCCCTAATATGATTTCCCACTGAAATGCATCTTAAAATTTGATGTGCTATGGCTTTGAAACCTGTAGTTGTGGGCGAAAGCATTCTGTCACTTTTTCTGGCTATTTAGAAAGGTCTTGATGGAACACAAACCTGTGAGATATTTTTTGCGGTCAAGAATTCTTTTCAAGCATTGACGTTAGGAGGGTTTTCCAAGTTATTGAATCAGTTATTCCTATCTTTAAATTGGTTGAAATTAGGTTATCATGTTCAATAATGTTAAAATTAAAATTGCTCTGCTTAATGATACAAACGGTGAGAAATTACCAGCTAAAACAAATGAAGAAATTAAGAAACTACCAAGTAACGATAAATGAGTACAGTTCGCTTTTGTCTCGTTTGCGAACAACAATCTTAAAAACTATTCCACCAAGTTCATAGTTCGATTAAGTTTTAGGCGTGGATGATTCAACAGAAATAACAGTTTTAAAGTCTAAGGAAATTTGCTTCTAGAATATTACATTTCATCGGGCTAGTCCACATTCAGTTGTTCCGAGAAGACTTCCTTTACCTCGAAGGGTCGATCATTCCGGAAAACGATGCGTCATATCAAGGTCTTGCTATTGTCGCCTCAGTGAACCATGGCAAACGATTCCCGTGGAGTTTGTGATAGTACGCTTCACTGCTCGCCAGGTCGTGCGTGATTGAGGAACCGAGCATGGCGGGCAAGATTTATGCGCGGACTGGGAAAAATTTCAATCAAGGAGCCATTGGGTGAGTTGTTATTTGCAACGATAACAGAAACAGGTCAGTTATATCGCTCACGTCGTCAACCCATTGGACTGTTATGACAGGGTAACAAAGTTATATTTTTCCTCACTTGGAACTTGGATGCTTGGATGTTTCGAGCTTGGATAAATTTTTCGAAATTGGGAAAGTGGAAAATGTATACGTGCATTCATTTGTTTTGCTTTTTCCAAAGTTTAACTCAAAAGCAAGAAATTTTGCGTTCGTTGCCGCTGCAAAAAGGCATCTCCGTTAACACGTTCATGTTCTATCAGGTGCAAATTTCTTCGAATTGTAATTGGGAAAAACGGCCATGTAATGGATGCATCACTGAAAGCATCGCAGAGCTTGAAATAGCAACATTTGACCGACTAATATCGGCTGCCAGAGAACAACGTCAAAAGGTACGAGAGATTGGCTAACTTAATTGGGCTCGCGATATCACCTAATAACTCATCGGAATCCTGTCATTTTGAGACCCCGATATGCTTTGCGACCGCAGTTCAAAAAGAAACCACTGCGGCCAGCAAAAAAACATTACACACCAACATCTCAGTAAAAGCGTGCGGTTGTGGGGGTGGCTGAATGTCGTTTGCATATCTGGACAGAGCTCCGATGGTGGCACCTTGACTTTCTCGCCAATTGGGCAGATTAACCGCGGTGAAAAATGGCAATGAAAACACTGTAACCGGAGCTGTTACCTCGTATACATTTACATTTTAAGACCAGCGCACAAAATGCGAGCGAAACCAAAGTGCTAATTGGAATTGGGGCTTACTGTCCCTTCAAAGAGTTCTAAAAAGATTTTGGCTGAGTAATCATTCCTTCTGCGATCAAAGTATCGTTCGGAAACATTTGTTTTTATTAATTGTTAGCTTTTTTTCAACCTTAACACGCAATAGTGTCTGATAAATGCACAATACTACACGGTAAACTGGGGCAGAATTTAAAGTGTTACTCGTTTGAAGGAATAACTTCTTCCCATGAATAGCTTTGGTATCTTGCGAGCTTGGTTCACTGTGGAAAATTTTAAATTGATTTTTTTTCTCAAGGACGAGATTCTCATTTTTTTCTCCGAACACTAACCCGCGTACTTGCACGCACAATGCCAAAATAATTTAAAATTATAGTGAAAGAAGATTAATTATATGGAAAAATTGGAAAACACACTTCATTCAGGTTCATCTTGAGTGGCGTTAGTCTCTTTTCGTACTCCTTCAAATGTAGTCCTCGTTAATGAAAGAGTACACAGTATAAAAGTTATGCTACTGTGTGCGGAAATTAAAATGTAATTCATTTGAAAGATGCGAACGCCCACTCACATGATACCAGAGAAAATTGCTTGGAAACGAAGCGTTGGTTTTCGAATTGAACATCAAGTCCTCTCCACATCATGAGTTAAACCTTAATTATCTTGATACCTAATAGTGTTTGCTAGAAGCATATCACAAAATTAATGAAGAAAAATTCGCATCTGCTAAATAACATTTAACATCCGCTGCGATCGGTGCAACATATGTGCAATTCCCAGTAAATATATTTCCGAGAAATATATGTTTTGAACAATTCAATAACTAGAAGATAGTATGCCATTTCGTCACAACAAGAGACCTGGAAAAGGTTTTTCCAGCCTCTTGACCTAAGGAGCGATTGAAAAGTTAATCCAGTGCGTAAAAGCTGTTCCCCTACAATCTCTTCTACCAATTTTTTCAGTTTTTCAAATACGAGAGGAACTGTATTTTTCCGTTGAAAATATTGCACTATCAGGACTGATATCGAACCAGTGTCTTTCTGGTATATGGAGGATTCGAGTTGTGATGAAACCGTAGAATTTGGAAAAAAGTCTCCAGTACATCTGTTGAGATAGCATCGAGGCAAGTTTGGTAAACCTGGCTGCCCAGGTTCATAAACTCAAACTACTATTATTAATACCAATAAGATTCCGTATTAATGCCAATTGTTAAAAAATCCTATATCTAAAATCATTTTGAGCTATAGCCGCAAATCTTAACAGTTGCATTTCTTGTTTTAAAGAAAATTTTGCTATCGCACCTATGCATGCAGGGGAACATTTTCAAACTATTTGAAAGCTCCTCTGAAATTGTTGTTTATTTTTGCTCCATTTCAAAGTTTCAAAGGAATTTTTGATTCTCCCTTTCGTCCTGATTATTATTTCACCTACTCCATTTTCAACGAACTTTTCACTATACTTTTTATGAGGTTGAGAGAAAATTACTCTTCTTCCGTTGAAACTCCGAGGGCAAAACATGCCTCGCTCACATATGTATGTATTTGAAATACCTCCCTTATATCAAGAGCCCGATAATAATATGTGTCCATCTTAAGAGGTAGACAATGAGTGAGAAAATGAAAATTCTGGAGCCCTAAATATGAATAAAGAAATTTCAACACAAATGCGTACATTTCCAACATTCATCCGCTCGCTCCCGCCAGTAGTGGGAGAATAACAGAGATTTTCCTGGGCGTTAAATCTGGTGAGAGAGAACAAACAGATAAAGCACGTTAGGTTGATAGCTAAACAATTTTTTGGCTCACCTAGGCCTGGCGACCTGCGAGTAATATTTGTCGAGCTGATGGAGATATTTGAGAGCGTCGGCCATGGCTACGAGCTGTGCTGGCTCAGGTCGGGACTCGACGAGCGCGCCTCCGAGCAAGCTCGCCACCACGCTCAGCACAACCAGCGCGCCCAGCGGCATCTTCTGTGTCGAGACCATGGAGACCTCACTTCTGTTGAAAGGTGATGGAAAAAATGATAAACAGTATACTTCCAAAACGTTGATAGATAAGCTTATCCAACACAGTTGGTTTTAAAAATTCATTTTAAATACAAGGAGATTTGCATTTAATTGGGGGAAAAGCCACAATAAGTTGAGAGAAAAAACTTCGTATCAGGGAAAATGGCGTAAAATAAGCTTAGTCGTTCTTCAAATCTAGGCTTTAATTGCTACGGAATGAGATGTTTGCACATCTATTTCAGTTCAGGGGTTAAGAATGTCAGAGCTAACGCCGACCTCGATAGCGCCGATACCTGAAAATAGAATTCGAAGAAAAAATGAACACACGGTTCTTTAAATTGACGGGGAACTGCTGGCTTATACTTCCAATGTCGACAGCACTCAAAGGAAGAATTTTAACATTGGAATAGAAAATTTCTTAATCATATTACTTAATTTGTTGGTACACCTATGAAATGGTATTTTCGTATTTTGTATTGAACAATTTTCTAGCACCTGCAAATATCATGAAAAAAGTGCAGTATCGGAAATATTCGCCTAAAAATTTTTTAATACAGTACTACTTCACAAAGCTACATTTATACGTTATCAGAGTAATTCTATTGTACAAATAAGAAGAAAAGTAGGAGGAATTTGATATTGCGTGTCTGTATTAAAATAAATTAGAAGTGTAGGATCAAACGGTATTACTCGCAACAATGAGGTGAAAATAAATCATTAAATTCCATCCCCATTCAATCATCCTTCATTTTTTTACTCAATTGAGCTCCCCTTTCTTGGTTACTGAGATATGCCTTCTTTTTGTTGAAATAGAGGAAGTTTTTTGCATTGTTACGAGCCATCTTTTTTCTTCACTGCTGCCCTGTTTTTTAAACGGCTCTCCATACGACGCTACGTCCTCTTTCAAGACTTTTTCCATAGTGCGATAGAAATTATATTCCTACCCTACGATTCAGTTATCAATAGATGGAAATTTGTGCATTGTAAGGTAAATTTATCACTGACATGTGAGCGGCGAGTATCGTCAGTGATGTTCGGAGCACAGGAAACGATCCTTTCTATGGGGCATTGATTGCGCAAAAGCCTGGTCGCAACCAACACGACTGAATTTGGTAGTTTGATGTTCTGAGCCTTGCATGGACCGACCAGATCGTATCGAGACAAAAATTGCCAGATTCAAAACGTTCGTTGAAATTCGTTCTGGTACGAAATATACATCTGCTTAAAAGCAACAGCCCTCAGTTAGGTTAAATCATGTGATCGTTGCCGGCTTTGATTTATTTTAGCCTAGTTCTTACAGAATGTTCTTTGAAATGTGGAGACATCATTTCTCGAAATTCACCAACATTCAAGGGCGTCGTTGATAAAAACCAACTCGTGAATTCAGACTACTGATTTCATCCCTGTTTATTTCAAATGATCAACGAGCCTATGAAGCGCGTTAGTTTCATTTCAGAAAAACTTAATTTTTAAAAATCCAGTATGAGACATTCATGCATCGCAACAATAGTCATTGCCGAAAAATTGCATCAGACTTACCACATTAAAAATAATTTTGGACACAAGATTAAAATTATGAATTAGCAGCAGAATAACAACCTAAATAGGTAAGCTAAATCAGCTTGTAGAAGTTGTAACTTAGGATTCGGGGATGAAAGACACTAAAATTAGAATCAAAGGATCGTATAAGATGAACAGATACTAACAGTGTTCTTCGAAAAGGACCGGTACCGTAGAGGGAGAGCAACAGAAGTAGTTCACGACAACTTCACTAGCGATGCAACCACTGCTACAGCAACGACTTCAATAAGGCCGTAGCCACTTCGAGCTCCCTGATATAGGCGCACTGAGGCCAGGCTCCGCCCCTTTTCGGCCTAGCCGCTGGCTGTTCCTCTGCCTACGTAGTGCCGGCCTACGCGGTAAGGGGCTTGCGTGCGATATGTTAACCAGAATTTCAATGCAAGGAAACCTTAGGGGATCAAGCCACATAGTATAACTGCAATAAAAAGCTGCGTATCTGTTTTACATTCAAGGTTGTTTAAAGTCAATATATACTGTACGTCTACTATATTTAGGCTTTAAAATCACGAATGTTGGCTTTGACCTCAAGCGCAGCTCTTCTCATAAACTTTCTTACGAATTATTGTACAACTAGAAGCCTGTCAAAAAATCTAAACTACGATAGAAGCTCTTAAAATTTGAAAGCGAAAAAAATTCTAAGAAGATTAGTCATTTTATTCGAAGAAACCAAAAATCGAAAACCTTCCGGAGGCCAGCGCCATCATCAGTTCTGTGAAATAAAAAGTATAATCAATCCAACGCAAGCACAAATACTCGATCGACAGTTAATTCTAGAGGTTGACATTAGATCACAAAAAAGACAACTATGCATTAACTATTAAAATCGGACTCGAGCTAAGCATGTTGTTTAAAATTGGTATTTTCTTAAATGTATGCAAAGATTCTAAAAATTCAAGGGCAAAATCACGGATAGAACTGTCAATTATTTAAAATAACGAAATTTTAACGTGTATGATTATCGAATGATTTTTTTGATTGAATTTTTTTAATTATCTGCAAAACATAATTCGGTGCTGAAAGCAGAAAAAGTTATTGCACAAATTAAGCAAAAAATTTATAAGAAAGTGTGAGTAGCGTTGGAAAAGATCCACGACGAAACAACCAAGAGCATTCGGAACAAGAACAGGGACCCGAGCGGCACAAGTGCTGCGAGATGGGGACTAATGTACTCTAAAGCTCAACAAAATAACCAGACATTATGAAAAACGTGCGAGTGGGAGGCGGCAATGCAAACTTCTTGAATACAAGATATATATACTCTCAGAATAGGTCAAATCACATGGGATTGAAAAGTGGCGTTTAAAAGTATAGTTCAAATCAAGATTGTTTTATTTCCGACAGGAGTGACACAACACAATGTAACTTTAGAGCTAAAAATTCCTCATACTCACGCCGCCAAACAGCACTGATATAGCTATGAAACGAAAAAGATCTACTTGAAAAATTCTAGGATATCATTGTTTTAAAGCAAAGCTTTACAAAGACTTCAATTAACATCTTTCTTCTAGGAAGTCAGTTTAAAGCTTCCTGATCAATTAGATAACAAAGAGAAATTGAGCATCTACTCGTCAATGTAAGCTTTCAAGCTTATTCTATAGAAGAATATGATCCCTCCAAGGTCTCTTTTATAATTAGGTCAATTCACTCATTGTCATAAGAAAAATATTTTAACAAAGCTGCGCATCTTCAAAGGATGATGCGTTTTGAGACAGCGCTTTCAATTCCCTGCAAAAATCTCTTCACGAGATCTGCTGTTCTTTTAATAGATCAGCAGTTGGAGTGCAATGATATGGCTATTGTTTCTTTGCAAGTTGAGCAAATCTCAGTTTTGCAGATCTCAATCGAACGAGTCTCAAGCGTTCAAATTTCAGTTTTCCTTATTTCAGTCGTACTAGTCTCAATCGTAAAAATATCAATCGTGTACTTTAATTCTCAATCGTACTAATCTCAGCTTTGAAAATATCAGTCGTGTAAGTCTCAATTGTACAAATATCAGTCATGTAAGTCTCAATGGTACAAAAGTCAGAAGTAAAAATCTCAGTCTTACAAGTCTCGGCCGTACATGTCTCAGCCGTACAGGTTTCAGCCGTACAAGTCAGTGGCACAGTTAGTCATACAAGTTAATCTCTCAAGTCAGCCGAATCAGTCAGTCGTACAAGCCAATTGTACAAGTCTCCGTCATACAAGTCAGTCATGCAAAACAATCGCATGCATCAATCGCACGTCACTCAATAGTACAAGTTTCGCGAGGTATCCAGAAACTTTCAGCAATCATCGCTAAACACTCCTCTAGGAAAACAGTACTTCAGTCTGCGCCTACAGCACCATAGCTGACTAGGTGCGACCTGTAGAATGTAAATACTGTACGGCTACAGCACCCAGAGAAGAGCAAGTGTCTCCTTTACAGTATGACTAGAATTAGCATGAAATTACGAACACCATGAGCCAAAACTAATTTTTTCTAAATCGCAAAAGTCATTTTGTGAAATAAATGTGATGTCATTCAACTACTTTAAAAAAATCATCGCCGAATATGTATCAATTTTTTGTCCAATGTAAATGAATGTGCTAGTATCTCCCTAAGATAGAATGTTTTACAAACCTTCGAGTAAAATTTCGTACCACTTGGGAAAGGATCCGGATGCACACTTGGAAATTTATTGGTTAATCTTCGATCGCTATCTCAATGCTACAAAAATTCATAAAATCATGCGAGTAACCTTGGAAAAGATCCACTACGATACACTCAAAAGCATTCAGCAAGTAGAATACATTCCAAAATTCATTCAAGGTTCGATTCGTATTTTAAACGGAAGGCTAACCAATTTTTCCCGAACAATGCTTTTTTCCGCCCGAAAGAAAAAACGTGACTGTTAAGTTACTGACTGCCTCAGTGTAGACCCAAGATTAGGTTGTACACCCAAATAGTTCAATCAGATTTTGCTTGGTGAGGCAAGGAAACTTCAGGACCATAGAAACATAGAGATCTTGCTCCTGTAACTGAGCAATGGGGCAAAACTTTGGAAACTAAAGAATAAAAAAATTCAACTCAATCCCGAGGGAATTTCTGATGTTAAGACGAAATACCCAATTCAAGTGACAACGCTTTGAACATCCCTGACATAAGAAGAACAAGCGCTGAGTACACCAAAATCCCTTACTTAAAAATATCCTACTTATTATGTCTCTCAATGTGCGAAGTATTACCTGCTTCGTTCTCAAGTTGCAAGCCATAAAGACAATTTTCCCCAACTTCAGCTGTTCAAACTCTACGGGTTTTAAAACTAATATTTCACTATCTATTTTAATCTCCTACTGACCTCGGATCTTGATTTTGAAGCCAGAGTAATGAGTATGCCACTATCCCTTTCCCTTTTTTATTAAAAAATGTGCGAAATTTCGGTTTACGCAGAACCAGGTGAAAAAATCAGCCAGCGTTTTAGGAGGAGGAGATACAGATGAGCATCAGCGTCTCCTGCTTTAAATATGAGTCTCAGGCTTAAAGTCGTTGAGGGGAATCATGGAGGAATTTCAGTGTCTCATAGTCAGTGTTTACGGGGATAGAGTCTAAAAACATTATTGATCAATGGCACACATATTATCCAGAGATGAATCTAAGAATCTAAGTTTGGAATAATCAGTTGAAGAACGCAGTAGTCACTTTCTTTAATCAAACGTACGAGTATTATCCAGGGCTAAATCTCAATTTGGAACACAGAGCCACGCAGTTGAAGGTCATAATAGTCAGAGTCTTTAGTCAACTTTTATCCAGAGTATTATCCAGAGGTAAATCTAAGTATGGAACAAACAGATAAAGAACATAGAGTCAGAGTCTGAAGGTCAGGATACAGGTTACTGATCAGCCTGCAGATACGAGAAGCACTGACGTCATGTTTTGCTAAGCTAGCTTTGCTTGTTGCGGTGGGCAGCATTAATGAGTGAACGTTAATCAGCGATGTTTTGTGAGTGACATCTTGCGCGGTGGCGTGACCTGCTGGTATTGTGTGAGTCATGATGTGAGGTGAGCACTTCCAGTAATGGCTTATCACAAAAGACGGCGTTACGTGACGCACGTCTGTCACGCACGCACAGGTTCCCCCGGCCGCACCAGGGACTGCCGGCAGACGCAAGTCTCACAAGCTCTGATGCGTAAAATCCCATAAGAGTTTCATTTTAATTACCTTCAGTACGTTATACGGTGCTAAAACTAGAGCAGAAAAAATATTTGCAAAAATTTAGCAAAAAATGAATGAATTCATTAGAATTGAAATTAAAGCTAAGTCATTTCAGTAGCACTCAAATTTAGGCTCAAAAATCCAAACGATACTTTAATCAGGATAAAAATCTGTAAACAGTGCTGTAATAAACAAACAAAATTGAGCGATACTGAATTTAACGCCAAGGCATCCAAGCAGTGCTAATGATATTGTCTAAAACGCTTATAAGTTACAAAATGTAAGCATGTCTTACGTAGTACTTTATGAGAGAGCAAAATGAGTCCATGAATTAGCAAGAACTGAGCGGCTTCACTGGTAATTGCACTTGCAGAACACTGTGTGAGTAAAATGAAATAAGATCAAGCTTGATTTTACAGGAAGTTTTTCCATTTTCAGATCGAAAACAAATGTAATACATAATGATTTTTGTTCGTGCTATGTTTGTGTGTGCATGGAGCATCAAATGCTTGAAAAGTATTTTTCAATTAAGTATGTACGTCAATTACGTCTATGTTCGTCAATTTACAATTTGCGTCAATTTACTCTGCGTCAATTTACTATGTATTCACTCTGCATAGAACTATTTTTGTTGCTGGAAAAATATTATTATTATTATTATTAATAATAATATTATTAATAATATTATTAACAATATTAATTTAATTTTTTTGTTGCTGGAAAAATAAGGTCTACACAAAATGGTAACTAGCAACTTCTTACCCCTCCGATTTAAAGTGGAAAAACTAGTGTACCATAGAATTATTCCATTTAATCTTATGTACTTTAAATTGCATTGAATGTTCAAGTCAAAATCTGATATCACAGTTCAAAGAATGATTACGTCAGCCTAATCGATCTCCGAGGACACAAAAACCGCCCTGGATTCACACCCACACCTGGAGGTAGGATATTATTCATGAACTTTCTACATTCCTCAATAATGGCTTAATTATTCGAACACAAAGGCCCGCAAACTAAGATCACTGTACACACACAGCGCAAGGACGACTTAGATCCAACGCTTAGAAAAATTATACTGCTGGTATGTGATGAACGACTGTAGTTGCTACAGATGCGAGCATTTATGTCACGTGATCTCATGCAGACTCAAAGTTTCAGCGCTGTTTGACTCGCATGGGACGAATTTTTAAATGTTATAACAAAGGCATTGCTTCCGTGATCTACTGGTGATTTAAAGTGAATTTCCATGAAATTCGATTTAAGCCATCGTTTGAATTGCATGGCGATTTCACGATTGATTTTTTCATATCAAACTGACATTTGAATTTTTTTTTTCGTAATTACGCTCTAATTTGTTGAGTTTCTAATGACTGCGGTCGTTGAACTTCGCCCTACACTACAGTGCCGCTAATCGCTGCTCCAGAACGTTAATGAACCGAGCTTTCGCCTCGACGGACGATTTTTTCTTCATTTTCAAGACCAGGCCTTGCGAGAGATAACCCAGACTCGCTGAAATCCTTTTCACTCTCTCCCGGCTTCCAAGAAGTCCATTATTAGCGGCAGTTTTGGGTGCCGCCAACTTGGTGATAATTTTTTGCCGTAGCTGTCTTCGTTTCTTTTGTGGTTCTCGAGCGATCAGCGCCCGGTGTGCCACCTCGCTACCAGGAACCCCGTCGCTGCAAAAAATCGTAGCTGAAATTCAGGAATTGGGGCGCATATACGCAGAAAAACTCAGTGGAAGCGGAAGCTCAGTGGAAGTCAATAGAACATCCAAAAAATGTCGACACGTCTCCTAAAATTCGTAAGGGATTTTAAGTTTTTATCTTGAATTCTCACACAATGAAGAAATCGGTAAAATTTTCAAAGTTGAGTGTAAGGTTCCTCAAAACTTATAAATTTTGGAAAGCTCGCACATTATTCATTCAAAACTTAGCTAGAAAAACATTATTGATTTACCTAATTTATTTAGAGTACCTTATAAACGTAGTCACATGCTGAAAAGTTGATGTGATCCATAACGAGTGTCATACGATTTCTTTTTGTTTAATGAAAAAAGTAAGGGAGCAAATTTACTTATCATGTTTCTCATCATTGCTAAGAGAGTAACTAAACAGGACTTTCTGCAAACTAGAGCTAGAAAATAACTTTTTCATTTCATTGTGACACCTTTTAATCATGTTATTTTGACGTTTTTTTGTTAAGCGGATGTTTTTTAGTCATCCCTGAATCAAAAAAGAACAATTTTTCAAGATTTTATCGTGAATTTCTAAGAATTGCCTCTGAAGATCCATCAAAACAATGGAGAAAATGGTTCTTTCAAAAGATGAATAAGTAACATCTATCTTTTTATCATCCGGATTTGTAAAACATTAGCATTTCATAAGGCATCTTTGAGTGACATCAAAATAAAAATTCCGAGGTACAGCGTGTTTAAATAAACTGAGCAATTTCTTTTTGTGATAGAATCTAACCTTATCAAATGCATCATTTTACAAAGACGTTAGTGCTAATTATGGAAATATTGTTGGAAGCTGGAGTATTATCGAAGGTTTCCTGAATAAACGAAAGTCGTGCTTTGCGCAAGCATGATGGAAGGTATTCGATTCTGAACCACGTTAACACAAACGTGAACAGTATTTGTCACCGTAGTTCATGGACTCAAAAGCATTGTGCTTCTAATTTTATGTTGAATGCGTGTCGCCTCTTCACATATTCATCTGCAGGGTAAAAATGAATGACAGTGAAAGTAATAGCAAAATGATACTGTATTTATTCAACGAACATTTCTCTCAAATGGTATGATATATTTAAAGAAATATTTATAACTATCAGAAAATACTTTTCTTTTTTGTTGTGGAATTTGTTGGTTCATGGTATAAAACGCACATAAAAGAATATTTCATTCTAATTAAAAAAAATTTACATGGTTGCGCATAATTTTTTGCAAATGCCCGGGGGCAGTGACTCAATAAAGCCATACATGTTGGTCTAATTAGAAAAAAAGACCATGATTACGGAGCTCTTCCAATATTTTAACTTTACGAAACAGTTCAAGTCTATCTCGTGTTAAATTAAGAAGCTCTTACTGAGCTCTTAACACCCCTTATTGATCACAATGAAGAGCATCTGTCAAAGCGTGTCGAACTTATGGCGAAAGATTCCAAGTATCAGTAAGAGCTTCTCCAGAAGTGTGATGAGTCTTCAGGGATTTTAGCTCAAGCGACCGCACTCTCATTTCTCAGGCTCCAGCGAACGCTTTTGAGCGTTAATTCCTTAAAAGCGGAGCTCCTTTTGTCACCCGAAAGCCATGTAAATATGGAAAACAATGAACGAAGAGTCGGTATTTTAATTCTAAGGGAACTATAATTATTACGAGTATATCACAGCCCCTGCGCTGACCACCACTTGTTCCTGCGATTAATGTCTTTGCTGTGAGTTGCAGCATTGGGAAGTCGCGGTAGCACAGAAAGTCATAAAATTTTCGAATAATAAATACGAAAATTCCATGTTAATAAACCGCGATTCAAGTGCTCTTAGTGACATCACAACATTAAGTAATGTTTGAATAAACACTTCACCCATGCTCTCACTGAGGTAGGTAAACTTTTGTTAGGACTTATAGCTTGTGCCCCGACAAAAAAAACATAATCAGTTTTATCGGATTAATATTCATTACTGTAATGCATGCCTTAACAATGAAGCACCTTAAGCTTACAAAAGTTACGAAGCCGTGTATTTCTCTCTGTAGACGTGGCTGGTCAAACATTTCCAGTTTAAGTATTGCGTCTCACAACATGAACTCTCATCAAACGTTGAAAAATATTCTTCTAAGAATTAAGAGAATTTACGCTAATCAGGAGTTGAATTTAGACATGGTGTCCCTACATCTTGGCCTGCTAGAGCTGTTGGCGTCAATTGATTGGAGTTGTTGGAGGTGGCAGCTACAGGTGGTGGAGGAAGCTAGGTAGGAAACGTGCGGCTTCTTTGTGCTGGCTCTCATGCATCAGTCATCATACAGTATAATAGAGTCTGCATACACCTCGAGCTGTGTGAAGCGAAGACAAAGGAACTCTATAAAAAACTCCTGACACGCCTCTTCCAGCACACATTGAGGGCAAATCTACTTTATTTGACTCCGGCGGCTGCAGAGAACTATGCATTGTCTGTTAGCGAGTGTTTACCGAGAGTAAATTAACTTGCTTACTTAGTAATCTTTCGAGAGCTCTAGGACTATTTTTTTCATTTGTCTTTTCAGTCATATTAATAGAGAGGAGTACCTTTGTTTAGGTGATCAAGAACCGTTTTATGATCAGTTGAAACAACTTAGCTTGATCTACAGTGAGTCGTTCGGCTGGAAGGTTATTTACGAGTACATGGGAACTTTCCTTTAATTGTCGTACATGTGTTGTGAAGATAATTATCGAAAAACTGATTTTCCTCCGACTATAATGGAAAGCGCCGCCAAATTTGCCTTTCTTTTGTTCTTTATACTCAGAGACTTCAAATGCAAGCAGAAAGTCCTTTCCCAACAAAGAGGCTCAGAAACAGCAGACCGAACGAGCTGAACCAGCAGAGTACCGAGTTGGGTGCGATCTCGCCGGCGCAACCTAAGCTTAGTTAATTAACATCAAGTTCGTAATCAACTACGCACCTTGACAAAGTTATTATACATTAAAGTAACTTGCTAAAAACAGGCTCACGTATGCAATACCTAAAGCTATGTTTGAATTTCTAATACATGGAACAGGATATAGCATCAAAAAAACATAGAAAAATTACTTGGGTAGTGTGTTGACACGACAGCTCATGCTGAAAATTTTGGGTGAAACATTTTCAGGCAAATCGTCGCGCATAAGTTTTTGTTATTCAGTGCACGGAGACGATCTTTTCACTATTCGGTTACATTTGTGCACTGATTTAAGAACTAAATGATTCCACAAATATTCTCAAATGTTTCATTCCTAACAACATAAATATTAGATTTAGATCCCCACGCTGGAGAGCAGGAATGATTGATGTTATCCGAGTGTATTTTTCAAGTTCATGAATTCATTGGAATTTTGCCATTGTTTAAACGGAAAGTTAAGAATTTGTGTTCAAAGCAGTATCACAAAAATTACTCCGTCAATTTAGGCGTAATGAACACTGAATAGAAGAAGCTATTTAAGAAACTGCTAGATAAGTTAGGCTAAAAAGAGTTTTACAATTGAGCGATAAGGTGATGGGATGTGAGTCGACTACTGAGACATAGATTCCAGGCAACTTTGGCAAGGCTATGAGAACAAAATATCAATGTTACAGTGCAAAAACGAAATATATGATGAAATCGTCCATGAGTGCAATTTTTATCCTATCAGTCACACATCAGTAAAATACGCAGTGGAAACAAATTTAGTTGTCTATTTACTTATGATTATTTAACTCTCTACGATAACGTCCATTCACCTACGATTGATGCAGTTCATTTTACCTAGAAAATTTCGTTAGGATACTTTAGTATTTAACTCTGTACGATAACATCCATACAGCTACGATTAATGCAGTTCATTTTACCTAGAAAATTTCTTTAATATATGTACTTTAGTACATCAAACGTGTTGAAGTAAGTTGAAGTGATTCTGAACTTTCAGACCTAAATGTCCACACAGTATGGTTTTTCTAGGTCCCATCTTCTCTTCGTGTTTGCGATGAGGATCTTCGTTGCTAACTGTTGTGACTATGAAAATATCAGCATCAGAAAATACTAATTTTACCTCGTTCGAGACAGAAGAAATCACAAGTGGTTGTGCGAATTGAGGCTGTGCGAGAATTGCTCCGTAACCGTGAGAGATCAAGATTCGGTAACGTTCCCTGGCCCCCTAGATTACCAGATTTGTCCGTGTGTGAGTTTTCTTGCTAGGCTATCTCAAGAGTAAAGTGTACTCGACTCGACCAAGGACTCTGGTTGAGTTAAAACAAAGAATTCAGGATAAAATTTACAGCATCCCAGATGAGATGTTACAGCGGTCAATGAGGAGTCTCAACAGCAGATTTAAAGAATGCTTTCGTACAGGAGAACGCCATTTATAGGACGTAAGTTAAAAAATTTAAAATTCCATCACTGTTTCTTAAATTGCATGTTTTAACGTTTCAGTCATTTTGAATTAAATATTTCATTTCATCACTCTTGGTTTTATTACTTTGTTAAAAAGTTCGCATGTTTTTGTGTTACCTTGTACTTCCAAGTGTGAACAAACATCAACAATTTCTTTTTCTATACCATGATATATCTACACGTACGTTTTACAAAGTGCATCGTTAATAAAAACGCATCACATGATAAATTGTTTACTGCTTACCTTGATAGGCTTTAATGTCTCAAAAATATCAACCCTGTATCCTGAGAACCCTGTATCCTGCTAGAACCCTTGTAAACGATTTCTTTGAGGCATGAGCTGGTCTTCCTTTGAGATGATGCGCGCCTCAAAGGAAAACCATCCAGTACGTTAACAGTAATAGCATTCACTCCAAACTCTGCCCATGTTGGCACTGTTGCACTTGACTGGTCAGCTGAATATGTACATATACAAGAGTTCATTCGATCAGCTAAAGCAACAGGATCATGGACTTCACAGAAGGAGAATACCGAACTCTGACACAAGATGGCAAGATGGTTTACTGATCAAGGTGCTGGCTGGATCACTAATGGGACCAGTGACCGTCCTCATGCATATCCCTTTGTGTCTGCGTGCGGTCACTGCTGAATACGCTACTGTGTTGTAAAAATAGCAAAATTTTAGCTAAATAAAAATATTTTGTGTGCCATTCTAAGTGTTTCTGTCTCCGTATGATAAATTTCAATTTAGGTTTAATGATCAATAAGAATAATGAGTTGACTTTACAAAAGTTTGAAATTATTGTTGAAAATCAATCGAATACTAAAATGGAATGCAATACTTATACTTCTATATACCAAGCAATTAAAGCAAGCTTACTCGTATGTTAACGTACACCCATTGCTGCTTAACAGCTGGGTCTTAGGTGTACTGAAACTGAAAAATTGGAGATTCACACGACAAAATTTTTAATAAGTTTCATCAAGAGCGTCTTGGAATTGGCCGTCAGAGAGCGAGTGCACAGGGTCTCTCTCCCACTTTTATGACTGCAGAAAGCTCAAAAATATCTGTGAAATGAAACGTACCTAAAATCGGAGCAACATCTTTGGTCTTAGACCATCCTCAAGATTTTATTGAAAAACTCTTCTTCAATTCTTAACATAAAAATAACATCTCAAGCAAGATTTGGAGCAGATTTTGATTTTTAAATCGGGAACCCGAAACGAAAACTTATAATCAATACGGGAGACCACAAAATACTTACGAGACTGCGGTCTAATTCGTTTGAAATCGGCGGTGATGCGACTGGCGTGCGGGCAAAAGTCCGCCTTAAAAATTCATCTGGACTTAATTGGAAAAGTTAACAAAGAGGAGGAGCTTGCGTCGCGGAGGAGATGGCTCCCATCATCACCATCGTCAACAGGATAGACTCACGTAAAAACTTCGTCGAGATCATGTTGCCTCAACATCATGAGGGAGCCCTTGGTTATGGTGACCTCATGGAAAACGGGTCCATAGTTGGCCTACTTTCTATTGCGTAAGGCCTGGAGAATGGTTCCGTAGGTTTTTTTTTTGTGAGAAATTGATCGCTAAAATGCACTTTTGATGCTGGTTATGGGAGAAAAAGACTTCTCAACATCATGAGGGAGCCCATCGTTATTGTGATCACCTGGAGAACGGCTCTATAGTCCTCTAACACATTAGGCCTGGAGGATGGTTCCGTAAGTTTATTTATTTTGCAAGAAATTGATTTCTTAAATGCGCTTTTGATGCTAGTTAAATGAGAAAAAGACCTCATGTCGCTACAGGAAAAGTAATGCAACTTTTTACCGAGCTATTGGATGACGTAGAAGTAGAACGATATTTGGAATTTAAATTTAAATGTAACATTTAATTTGAAGATTAAAAGTTTGAAATACGATTTACAATTTTGATTTGAGATACAAATTTGAAAAAAAGTGTAAAATCAAAAATTATCAGTGTAAAACTTTAAGAACCGGACAGATTTTCGACCTCATGATCGCATCGATGCGCAACGTAAAACTTTTATCATCTATTGCAGCTTATTTTTATCAGTCAGTGCTCGCATTCATCATACTCATCCTAGTCCGTCTCAAGACTTAGTTTTCGTTTAGAACCGTTTTTGACGTGTCTAAAGGGTTCTCCTGTTTGTTGTGATTGATTTATGCCTTTGTATAGCAACGAAACCCAGTGTATTTTCACACACGAAGAAACTTTTGCAATTCAATTGACAGAGTTGATTCAGCTACTTAAAAGTAAACTCTTATGAAAAATGAGAATTTTGAAATTGACGTTTTTTCATGAAGCCAAAGTTCATATGTAAAGCGCCTAATATGTTCTTAGAAAGTTTCTTTCCTAACACATTTCTGAACTTCACATCTGCGCCAACAAGCCAGCGTGCCAACGTGCCTCTCTCCACTTGGCCATTCGTAATGGAGAAAAAATTTGATTAACAATATCCGCTAATTTTTTCAACTTATCAAATTAAATAAAAAATTAATGAATTTCAGAATTATTGAGTTAGATAAAAATTTCTACTAAAAAATTGAATGGAATTGAGGCTCCACAGCCTTTCTGTTTCATTGTAATCAAATTTGCTAATATCGCCCCATAGTTCTATCGACCCCGCTTTTTTATCATGGATATCGCAGCACGAGGAAGTAGGGTTTTGTTCTAGACAGCCTGCATTTCAGGCAGCCTTTAGTCGAGATGAATACATGGGAGAGGAAGATGCAAATCTAGTTTCTTCACTTCTTTCCTCCTGCGAAAATTATTTGAACTTTAAATGTTGCAAGCCAGTTTTGGCGGGAAGAAACTAGGCTGAGTTTCCATTATTAATATGTAAGAATATTCCATATGTGTCAAACCACTTACAATAGAGGATGATCAGCATTTCTTGTCTTGCCTCAATATTAGGATGAGATATTAGTCAACTTTTCACCCAATTTCTTCTAAATGGCAATTCTCGACTACGTCATTACTTGAAAGTCAAGTACATCAGTATGACCAATGTATGGGATCAAAAAGACCCAATGAGGTTATAGTTCAATTCATTATTTAACTCTTTAATTGCGGTAGGGAAACTGGACTTTATTATTCCACTCAAATTTAAAGTCAATTGTAGTAAGCAGCGTTGAAAATACCAAACATGAACAGGATCGTGCTTTCATATAGTTTTGATTGAGTATTTATGAACATTGAGTCAGTGACTGCTGGTCGGTCAGCAGCATTATGAAAATTCCCTCAGTGACAACCGGTGGCTCACGTCGCAGTCAAAGTTATCAGGACGCAAGCGTTCAATTTTAACACTCAACACACGAGGTGCGAGTTCTTACCTACTTAAAGCCAAGTGAGCAACTATTCCCTGTAAATAACAATTTTGTCATGCATAATAGTCCAGAGCCCACGCAAATTCATTTCATCGATGTCAAACAAAAGTAATCTAATTAAATGTCCAAGTCCAATTGGTCACATCAACTCCGCTCTATCCTTAACTCAAATGTATTGACCATTCCGTCCCAATCTAACTTTTTCGCCACCTGCATGCATATTTTCCCCCGCCTAAATCGCTTAAACTGCTTAGGAGCAGAAAAAAGTTAGACTGGGGTTATGGTATGGTGCCTCTGTATTTTGTACAAGAGTTTTCTTCGAAAATTTCAATTTTAGAACACAAGAACAACTAACATAACAAAGAAAAACATGATGAAAACGAACGTATCTGATGCGAATATATCTTCACTGTACTGGAATTTGAAAGTTAGTTTTGAAATTATGAAAAAACTAACTACACACTTGAAAAATTCGGTAATGAAACATTTGTGATGGAACCTTAGGAAATCCTAATAACAACTGACAGTACTTTCTGCACTGATGTTGCTTAGCTGTTCTTATCTTTGAAGTGTTTGAGACCAAGATATCGCAAAATTCTTCACTAGCATGATGGAGAGCTGTATTACATCTCTGAGATGAAGTTTTAGTTGAACTAATGTTTCTCAATTCTTTCTCGAGATAACACGAAATTGATGCAAATTTATTGTTGTTTCAAAGATATGACACCATTTCTATAAGCCATTTAATAATGGAAAGATGTTAAATTCGTGCACTGGAACATCTATTTTGCCGTTGATGACTGATGACCTAAATAACTTACCTACTTTGCCGATGATGACTGATGACCAAAATAACTTACCTACTCTGCCGATGATGACTGATGACCTAAGTAACTTACCTACTTTGCCGATGATGACTGATGACCTAAATGACTTACCTACTTTGCCGATGATGACTGATGACCTAAATAACTTACCTACTTTGCCGGTGAAGATTGATGACCTAAATAACTAACCTACTTTGCTGATGATGACTGATGACCTAAATAACTTACCTACTTTGCCGGTGATGATTGATGACCTAAATAACTTACCTACTTTGCCGATGATGACTGATGACCTAAATAACTTACCTACTTTGCCAGTGATGACTGATGACCTAAATAACTTACCTACTTTGCCGATGATGAGTGATGACCTAAATAACTTACCTACTTTGCCGGTGATGACTGATGACCTAAATGACTTACCTACTTTGCCGATGATGACTGATGACCTAAATAACTTACCTACTTCACCGATGATGACTGATGACCTAAATAACTTACCTACTTTGCCGGTGATGACTGATGACCTAAATAACTAACTAACGAAGCTATAAAAAGAAAATTTGCACAAGACGCCATCGCAGGGAAATACTGTACAAGTGAGAATCTCATCACTTGGGAATGCATTTGAAAATTAGATGAAAATGAAAGATTTCCTAACCAGTTTCATTCTCATTTTTATATCGCAATGAGACATTTCACACTTATTTTTGAAACTTATTTCCACACCTTGGGCCTCCACCACTCGCATCATAGCACCTTTATGCATCACTAAGTAAATTTGCTAACCGTACAAACGCGACGGAAAGTCGGTTTAAAAGTTTAAGTTCCAATTGTCTTTCTTTATTAATTTAGTACTCAGATTTTTCGAAGGCAAGTGTTATGCTTAATTTTGAGGTATGTTACATGTTTTCGTTTCTAAATTTTTACACAGTCTACCAAGCACGCAAGTTTTACCTGAGTTTACTCCCTAATTCCGTCACTCGATCGCTGTGAGCTGTGTTGCTCGATTGCGTAGCGGGACTGTTCGTATAGGAAGATCTCTATTTACTGGAAAACCTAAACAGCAACGCGTATTTCTTAATTTCAGGTCCAGTTAAAAGTTGAGAAGATGCTTCAACCTTTATTTTAGTGCAGTGAAATGTAACTACTCGCTCTCAGTACGTTCATAAACTGTCGTACTATAATAGTAATTACACTATCGCATATTTGCTCGTTCTGTTTCGTGGTTCGTGATAGTACTTGGATTACTAGGATTGTCCTCGAAATTAGCTAAACTCAAGAAGAAGATTATCCTCCTAACAGGCAAAAATAATATTGTGTTGATATTCTTATGTAATTTACTATATCATCTTATGCGAACATCATCTTATACGGATAAATTAGTCTCAGTTCACATACGATGCTTGATTCACGTTATAAATTATTAGGAATAACAATGAATATTCTCCATTTGATGATTAGCTGATATTGATTAGTTGGTATTTGTATGAGATAAAGTAGGACTCGAGGCTCGACTGCAGTCGCCGGAAGACTTGCATCCCCCAAGTCCGACCTCGACCATTTTTGTCGCCCGCGCCAATCTTTGAACTCATTTTTTAGATCCCGAGCTTCATTTTTCAGCTCATCTAACGTCAGAAGTGCTTCGCAAGCGAGTGTGCGACTGTTTAATGGCAGTGTTCCTCTTTGATGTGCATTTGATGGCAGCCCGTACCCTCGTGCCGGACACCCATAAGCTCGAATGGTCGGCTCATGCCACACTGCACCGGCTCCGCCGCGGCCCAGAAATGACTAATTTGAGGTTACCTCGACGCGTAACGTGTTAACTTTGCGGTGCGCCTTGCCAAGGTAAAACTGTTTTCAGAATTTTCAGGGCGAGGTTAGGTTTAAAAATAGTATTGGCTTCCCATTAAAAAATTTGTTTGTCGATGAGGTGCCGCTGGTGTGGGCTGCGCCATGCAATCGATGGAGGTCGGTTAACACTTACAGCACTGTACGAGAATCCAACGTCCTCAACAGTGTGCTTTCATACCTACATACTTGAAGATGGAACGCACGGAAAAAATTTGATGACTTTACGTTCATGTTTGTCATATTTGGCAAATAAAAAAACTTGTAAATTCTTTTCAATTAAAATCCAAATTGGTTGGATTTCATTTCTTGTATCATATTATTCCAGGAATCACTGTGTCTTTAGTTACAAGATGGGAGGAGGGCAAACGTTTCATGATTGTTGCATTCTATTGAAAAATGTAAATAAAGGTTTCGAACCTCGTGGAAGGGAAATGAAAATAGAATTTGCTCGAAAAGTAAAATGAAACGAATTTTCTGAACTTGTGTCTGATCATAGCGAGGCATTCATTAACGTGTTAGTGTTTGCCTTGTTGTTTGATTTCATTAAATTGACGAGGAAACTGACAGCGTAATACCGAAAAACTCAGCTTTACCCGTGTATGTATTATTTATCTAACTTGCGTCTGGGATTGCAGCCTTTTAGGTAAATCTCCCGAGTGAACGTAAGTAATTTTATTTTATGTATTTATATCTTTTGTCTTTCGTGATCTAGCATCCAATACCTTCGAATAAAAACGAGGGGGTTAAATGTTGACTGAGGAATGGTGTGTTATTTAAGTTGTGCACGACGAGAATTATTTCTCATGCACAGAAATTTTTGAAGCGACATAATAAGACTTGAGCACTGCAAACGGTATTCGAATACTTATCGGACTTCAAGTCTCTTCCCTCGGTATAGTGTTTCATCTTTTCCATATGTTTTTTGGCATGTAGCGATCTTAAATAAAACATTTTTACTGCTTGTTCTCAGTTGGTTCAACTACTGGTTTAGAAATGGCAATAATTATTGTGGTTATTACACTGATTAGAAATAAGGCCCAGTGCATCATGAAATTTTTAAAAACAAATGTGTTGAAGTTTTGGATCAACTTTTTCGAAATACACTGTCTATTTTTCTTTTCTTTAATTATTGAAATTACAAGTCAGCATTGTTTCGGTGAGGTAATTTTCAAACGTATTGCAAAAAATCATTATTGTGCCAAATCCTCACAGCGAGTACGGCCCGTGTGCTGGATTCTCACAGCGAGTACGGTCCGTGTGCCGGATCCTTCTAGCAAGTACGGCCGGATCGCATCTGCGGCCGTGACCACTGCCACTGAGGAGCGCTGCCGGCGCTGCAGGGTGCGATTACGACGTCACGAGGGCCATAATTAGCAAGACAAAAATGCAAGGCGCGTAAATCAGAGCCGCGAAGACGTCGAGGAGGCGCACTTTCCTGGAAATGATAGAAAACGGAATGATAGAAAATGATAAAAGAAGGGCGCCAAAGGTTAAAGGGAAACTCTCTTTCGAAAGAGCTTATACTCACTCACACATTCTCTCTGAAAAATTGGGAAATCATTTCAGCGACACGATTGTAAAAATAAAGTTTGTCAATGAATATGTCTGTTGCATCTACGTTGGTCTGCCGATGGAGACGGGCACCGAACAGACGCTTGGTCCGGCAACACTTGCGCTCTCCGGTGTCATACTGATATCAGAAGATGAAATTGAACGTCAAAATTTCATCTAGTTTTACAGGTTAATTGAAGCTAAATAGTTACAAAATGGGAGTGCACTAACGAGAGTGTTTTCAACAATGCATCAAATGGAGAATGTTTTCTTGATCTCTTATAATAAAATACATTGTCGAAATCAGACCAACGCAACGAAGTAAAGGCATTTTTACATGCTTTTCTCCCAACCATTTGTTTCAACAATTAACCTGCATGAGTATTACGATCCCAATGTGTAAATATCAAGTCAGGGTCTAAATTGTAAGATATTTGAAAGCATTTTTCGCTCATATTAAAACATTGGAAAAAACCACGTAATTCATTTGCAACTTTACTTTCTTACTCTCGTGAGTCCATTATGATAAAACTATTTTCGGTAGTTAACTTTTCGAACTGTTCCAGCTCTGCTGTAAATGTTATGGTTACCATTGTACAACAATCCTCATGTCTTTAACTCGGGTGAACTCTTTTGTGCCAGTATTATCAGCGCAGTTAGTAAATATTATAAATTTGTCTTAGGCAAACATGTTATTCCTTTCGAGCTCATTATTTTGGTATACTAGTCGATACACAAGAACGAAAAAAAGAAAATTGTCCTGAAAGTCGATCTCATAGCCTTAGACGTAAAGGACAGCGTCCCCCATACGAATCCAGAATTCTGAGACCATTTGAAAAATAACGATTATTGCTGCTATAGGAAGTGTAAGAGGTCAGGTACATCCTGTGGAAAAATGAGACTCGTACGTTCACTCGTTCGCCCGCTACGGGGGTTTGAAGAATGGGGGGGGGAGGGGAGGGGGAAGGGGTATTTCATCATGTTACACCTCCCCCTTGGCTGTTTCTTCACGGCGTGACGTTGCTATGCCATTTCCTATGTCTCTGTATTACTCCATAATGATTTCGAAGGTCTAACTCGAACCAAAATATTTTGAAAATTTTTAATTAAAATTGTTTATGTTTTTTTGTTTTGCTTAAAATGTAAACAATGGACTTTGGGGTTTCAAAATGCATCTCCTCCTACAGTTTTTCAGCTACAGTAATGATTTTAATATCATTGGATGAGGAAAACCAAGGGCTTTCCAAAAACTCCTAAGAGATTTCACAAGTAATTCATTTTCAAAAGTTATGGTGTCATGAATCCGCATTTTTAGAAAAAAAATTTGCTCTTGATTTTGTTCATTTTTTTATTAAAATTGGAAATTTGGGAAACGACATAGGACTTTCTGAAATGTGCACGTCTTTCCGCATCCAATGATACCAAAATCATCACTTATACTCAAAAACTGTCGGAGGAGATGCATTTTGAAAAACCCCCAAAAATCTCGTTTTCTATGAATATCTCGTTTTCTATGGGGAAAATCGCAATTTTTCACGAATGGCAAATGATTTCCAATTGCATTTTCTATCAGTATACCAAATTTCATTGCTCTAGGTTCAATAATAAAAAAATGGTCCGTATGGGTGACGCTGTCCTTAAATAATCTAAATCTGCCCATTTTACTCCTAAAATTAATCCCTCCAATCACTGGTTCCTCTGCTCGTTTGCTCTAACTCCAATGTGCGTGCGCCCTAACGAGAGTGTTTTCAACAATATGTCACAGGGTTTTCTTAGTTACTGAGATTTATTTGTATTTTCAAAACCAAATTAATTACCGCAAAGAAAGAAAGGATATTAATGTGAAGGTATTTTAGCATCTCTTTTTCTTTTTCCGCTCTTACTAAAACATTTTAAAAAGCCACGGATTCGACGAATGTCATAACTTTTTGGAACATCATTGTTTCATTTTCTTCTCGTAGTCTTAAATTGCTCATTTTGGTTTTGTGTGGCAATTTTTACTTTCTTACGCTCGTGAGTACATTATGACAACATTATTTTAGGTTGTTAACTTTTTGTGCGGTTCCAGCTATGTTGAAAATGTAACGGCTAGCATTGTACAACAATCCTTTTCATGTTTTTGACTCCGGAGAACTCTTTTGTGTCAGTACTCTTAGCGTAAGTAGGAAATGTCATAAAGATATGTTTTGTTATAGTGAATATTATATTCTTTCCGGGCTCATTATTCGGCATACTAGTTGATGCGTTGGTGTGAAAATTTTCCCAAATCCCGACTGTCGACCTCATAGTTCTAGAAGCAAAATAAATCAAATTTGCCCATTTTACTGTTAACATCAATCCCTCATGCTCGTATCACTAGCTGCTATTTTCGTATGCTCACATTTCAATATAAGTACGCGCTAATGAGAGGGCTTTCAGCAATGCTTCACATGGATTATGTTTTATTAGTCATTTGTATTTAAATGCATTACCAAAATCCTACTACCGCAACGAAGGGGAACGCATTTTTTTCGGGCGTTTCTCCAAATCACATTTCGACAACTAACATTGGGATTACGATAACCATGTATGAATAGCAATTAAAGATATCTAAGTTTAGGTATTTAAGTGAGATTTTCGCTTCTATTTCAATATAAGTGCGCACAAACGAACGCATTTTTCAACTAAGCGTTGCGAGGATTGTGTTCTCTTTGTTACTTATATTTAAATGCACTGTCAAACTCAGATTACGGAACGAAAGGAACTCATTTTTGTTGTGCTTTTCTGTCAATCATTTTATGTATCAACATTTTACATGGGTATTACGATACCAATGTGTTATTATTAATTAAGGATGTTAATGTTAAGGCATTTTAAAAACCAATGTTTCAACATTTCATGTTCGAACTTTATTGAAAGTAAACTGTGTTTTTTTTCCGCTACTGAAACTGAGTATCCTTTCAAGCAATGGAGAGTTTTTGGTTCTGAAGGAAATGCCTAATGCAATCTGTTTTTAAATTGAAGTGAAGCCAAAAAGTTTTTCCATTCGTTTTTTCGAGTTTTGAGCCCAGATTTTAACTTCTAGGTTCAGTTTCACTTGATGAAAGTTGGCTCTAGACCTTAATACAAAATTTTTATCCCCACAACTGCTGTGAGGAAATATTATCTAGTCAAGTTAGTGTATCACGGAGATTGCTCAAGCTGCGTCGTTTTGTCATTAGCAAATACATGAACATTACAAGATTTTGTACTCAAACGCTATTTGTTAAATTAATATTGCGAAAATGATTAGCGGAAACATCCTAAGTCAGATTTATATTAATTATCATTGAAATGAGTTACAGTTCTCAAAATTTGCGGGATAAATGCACAAAAAGAATAAAAATTTCATAACTATCAAGGAAATTTAGAAGGAAAGCGATTTTGTGTTCCTATTGTCGTAACGATTTAGTATTCAAATCTCTCGAATCAATACCTGTGCATATAAACAAACATCGGCATCTTAGATGCTTTATTTCCAATCAAGCCTGATACATATGATCTTAAGCATTGGTTTTCCAAATGTCTTATAACTAACCATATATATAGGAAACCATGACGGTTCCCCCGTGAAGCCGGTACTCATTTCCGACACCTGGGTTGAGTGGGGTATTGTGTTTGAGCTTTCCCTTATACCCAATGGGGAAAATCGCCGCGCCAGTGCCGGGATATAAACATGAGTGCGGAGAACTTCTGGCGATTTTATTGGAAAAGAAAATCAAAGTTCATTTGATCTATCTAAATCAAGAAAAACAAATATATCACATATTGTCCCGTATTTTGAGGAGCCATGAGATGTTTTTGAGGACTCAGAACGTCGTGTACACAATACTCTAAACCTTGAACACATTCCATGCACCTCCCCCTTGAACCTGAACTTGAACATGAGCCTAAAAGCGAGAACTGATGTCAGTCGGACTATTTATTTTGGTCAAGGATTTTCTCGAACAGGCTCATATTAGGTATTGTTTCCACACTTCGCCTGACTTCTCTTTTAACAATGCACTCAATCCAACAAGCACCAAAATGGATTAAATAACTCATAAACTTTCCTTTGATACTGGAAACCCAACCCATGTCTCTGGGATGTATGCCAGGCGCAAAGACTATCGAATCACAAGGGATGGCATTGTATTTTCTTGTTATGTCGACACACAAATTTAACTCAAGTATTCCGTGTTACTCTCAAATTTACGGACAGCTAAAAGCGGAATCTTTGTTTACGTTATCTGCTAGAAAATCTCCGATGTTGAGAGCTCACAGATTGTAGGCCGTAACCATAGCTACAACAGCCGCTGCCTCTTGTTATTAAGTTCTAGTTTAAGGGAAAAGCAATTCAACGGAGAAAATATATCCGGTGACAAGTTCTTAAGAATATAAGTATTGTTTGCTGTTAGATGTAAGGTTGCATGAATGAAAATGTGCACATGTAGGTAAAATGAGGGAACAATAGAATATGCGATCTCCAACACAGAATTGAAGAAATGGCAGAAAATTCTATCTTGAAATGTAGTATGTGCGAGTACAAAATGTTTTATGATAAATGTACAATTAATTGCTTAGTGAGACTTAAATTATAAATATGTACCGAATGTAAATATCTTTAATTACAAAAGCTTAGGAAGTCAATTCCTTACCGTAGTCAAGTGAAAAGCTCATGATGTGAACAGGTGCTCATGGAGGTAGAATCAAAGAAGGAATAGTTAATTGATATGCTGTGGGCCAGAGATTTAAGGGAAACAGTAGAACATCTGGTTTTAGGATGTAGTAGGTACAAGCAAGAAAAAAATGTTCTTTCAAATATAGTTTTATGCAGTTTAAAGGAAAGTAGTAATATGCCATGTATGATTTTTGACTTTGGGATGAGCTGTTTTGCAGAGTTGGAGGAAAAATACAACATGGCTGTTTTTACAGCCTGGAATTATTCAGTGTCTGGCAGTATGGAAAATGAAACAATTTAAAATAATTAGCCTCTGAGAGCTGATTTTAAAAATGTTTATTTCATGAGAGCATTTTTGGTAAAAGCCTGGGCTTTCAGAGAGGCTGCATAGAATGATAAAGGGTGACATTTTAGTAATTCTGACAAGACACTTGTCAGAGCCATCCTGTTTTGATGCTGCTGAGGAATACTATTTTTTAAGTGTATTGTTACACAGGTGTGATTATTAGCTTTGTTTTTATCAAACAACTGTGCAATTTACTATGATAATCTCACTTCATCATAAATTTGAAAACAAATACGATCTTTTGATCAAAAAAGTTCAACTTTAATTATAAAATATATTCATTCTAAATTTTCTCATGCTGTAAGGTTGGGCAATAATTATTCCAATAGTTATGTTTTTACCAAGAGTTTTAAAACAATACTTTTTTTTGTAACTTAACATTCATTAATTAATATTACTATCAAAGATTGTTCTAGTTATATAGAAGAGCTTGTAATTTATGTACTGTATCATTTAATCTTCACATGATGTAAAACCTACTGTAACATTTATTTTTTTCAGCATAACATAGATAGGTACTAACATGTCACTAAAAGCTTTTGATTTGATACCAGTTTTGGAACAGCTTGATGTGAGGGTAAGTGTGAATTCTCAATTTTGTTCCAGAAATCTCTTCTACACTGAAATAATTTTATACATGATAATTTTAATTTGATAAGATTTTCTAAACCTTTGCCAAAATTTAAAAGCATCAATCTAATGCAGTGTTTTATGTCTCATGAGCAATTTATAAGTATTTTGATTGTAACATATTATTTTAATTAAAACTTTCATCACTTTTCTGGTTGCCATTCTAGAGAAAAATTTCTTTTTGATGTGTCAGCTTATCTTCTTCAAAACTTTTATAACATGCTCTACATGCATATGTTTCTGAAAAGATCTGACATGATAGGTATTCATCTTTGGTAGTAATATTGCATCACAGTGGCTGATTTTATTCTAGAGTAAAGACAGCTCCCTATGTACACTTTGCAATTCATTTTTGCTCAGCAATGGATAATGCTGGAGGTGGGGTCAAATAATACTGCAGTTGTTTTGATCAGCTTTTTTGCTTTCAGATAGCCTGTTTTGAAGCCTGTGGCAATGAGCTTTACCTTGGCACTGAAGATGGGTAAGCTTCTTTTTTGACAAATGACAAATTTTTACATAACTATTGTTTTAATATCAAAAAGCCTCCTTTATGTCTTGAAATCGAGTAAGTGATCTGCTTCTAATTTGTTCTCTGATGAGCTTATATTTGATGTTCTAGTACAATTCTGTCAAGTGAATACAAATTTGCATAACAGGTCTTGAACATAATATTTCAACCATGCATTTAGGCATTCTATGTCTGTGTCAATTTTACCTGTATAAATAAAATAAAGCTATGTATCAGTTATTCGATTGAGGTGTACTTATTTTTCAGCCAGGTGCTTCGCTTCAGTGTTGGAGAAAGAACTGTTCCCGATACTGATGAAACCTGTTACACCACTAAAAATGCTGCCCAAGTCTCCCTTTCCCAAGTAAGCTTAGATTTGGTTCAAATACTCAATTTTTTTGACTCAGTATCTGTACTTTATTTATTTGTTGATGATTTTTTCACTTTTCCATGTGTGGCCAATTAAAGGGACTTGAGAACTCTGCAGTAAGAATTTTTCCCATTGTATCTTATTTTGCTGTAAAATGTCCATGGGTGTAATGCAAGTGTGTGAAATTTTGAATTAAAATGCTATCATTAAAATATCTAGCTACACAGTGGATTTTCAACTTTGAAGCTTGACTTTTCATTATGGAAATATGCACTTACAAATACCTAAATAATCACATGGCCAGTCTGAGTGAGCAATTGAAGTAAGTTAGAGTTTATGATTATGCACTTGAATTGAAATAAGTTGGAGTTTAAGATTACACAGTTGAATTGAAATAAGTTGGAGTTTATGATTACACAGTTGAATTGAAATAAGTTGGAGTTTAAGATTACACAGTTGAATTGAAATAAATTGGAGTTTATGATTACACAGTTGAATTGAAATAAGTTGGAGTTTATGATTACACAGTTGAATTAAAATAAGTTGGAGCTTATGATTACACAGTGGGATTGAAATAAGTTGGAGTTTATGATTACACAGTTGAATTGAAATAAGTTGGAGTTTAGGATTATGCAGTTGGAGTTGTGATTTTGCAGTTGGGGTTGAAGTAAGTTGGAGTTTATGATTATGCAGTTGAATTGAAATAAGTTGGAATTTATGATTACGCAGTTGGATTGAAATAAGTTGGGGTTTATGATTATGCAGTTGGAATGAAGTCAGTTGGATATCTTTGCAGAAGTACAGCGTGGCGTGCCTGGGCGTGGCATCCAGCACGGGGCGGCTGCTGGCCCTCGTGGACGGCCTCATTCACCTGCTCGACCACAAGACTTTAGAGACAGTCTCCACTGCTTCCAAGAATAAAGGAGTCTCTACTTTTTGCCTTAATTACAACCCTTCCAATCCTGACCCTTTTGCTCTTGAGGTTTGTCTATTATTTAATTAGTATTGCTTATCATATATTTTGTACTGGAGCATTTTCCTGCTTGAGAGAGTAAAAAGTTTTTTGGGATATCAGATCCTAACGGAAGAATAACCATTCTTGTTTCACAACTCCTGAGTATCATCACCCCTTAGGGGATACAGCTATAGTATCTATGGGAGTTAGTGCTCCCAGAGGGAGAAAGTGAAGTTCCAAGGTGAGAATTAGGTGAGCTCTCTTTTCGTTGAATTAGAGTTTGCTTTTTGTTTTGTTACCGACCATATTTTTTTGGTCCACAGCTGTCCTGTTTTTCAGCACCTCTTACTTTCTTCTTCAACTTTAATCTTGTTTCATGGATTGCCTACTTAACTCACTGTTTCTATGCGCAGAGAGTCTTAGTTGGGAACACACCTTGTGCACAGATTCTGCTTTCCCTAAACTCTCAACTAACTAGTACTTTGCTGCTTCCTCTCTTTGGAATGCCTTTGTTGTGGTTAGGGAGGCTTCAACTAACTTATCTAATCCAATCTTTGATCATTCTCACCAATGCTGAAGTGTTGAGTGAAAAAATTAAAAAAAATTGTTTGTAAATATGAACAGATATTCAGGGGTTGGAATATGAAACATACTTCCCTCAAAATACATTCACAGGTCTAGTGTCAACACTCAAGTGTTTTTTAACACAGTGTTTATTTCTCTTCTATCCAGATCTTACTATTACCATTACTGTCCAGATTTGGGGATTTGTAATTCAAGCGCGCTACGTTGTGACATTTTTGCTGGTGTAGGTTTGATTCAGGTGTGGTACATTGCCCTAATAAACTTGAATGTACCACTCAGTGTAAACTTGTTGGTGTAAACTTGAAGTGCAAGCCGGCGCTTACAAGGTGTAAACTTGAATGATATCGGCGTAAACTATCAGCATTGGTTGTGGTTCAGGTTTGTGTGGGGCGGCGTCGCTGCGTGCAGCTGCTGGTGGTGCAGGAGGACCGCGTGTCCGTGTCCAGGGAGGTGGCGTGCCCTGAGCCGCCCGCCGCTGTGTCTCTGGACGGCGTGTGGGCGTGCGTTGCCACCCAGGGCCAGTACTGCCTCTACAATCTGGTGTCTGGCAACTGCACGCAGCTCTTCCCTTATGACGCATCCACAACGCCCATCATACGCAGGATCATGAAGGTGAATGTGGGATTCGGTGTCTGCCTTTTTTGTTGTCTTTACGTGATTGACGAGATGAGTTCCAATTGGATGGATGAGAGATTTGGTACCAGTCTTTTTCATTGTCTATACATGATTGATAAGTTCTATTTTGGTGTTCTGCGAAGTGATCAGTGTAAGAATATTAAAAAAGTTGGTATAATATTTACACATTTAAAAATTTTCAAAATTAGTCGAAACTCTTCATTTCACTGAGGTTGAAACAATGTTATAGTTCACTCTCCTGAATAATAGTCGCATCTACACTTTAATTTGAAACCCTCTTATGTCCAGTATTTATAAAGATGAAGTTGGGCTAAGCAGAACTGAAATTACTGTTCATAGTTACAGAATTGTTTGTGTGTTTATAGTGAATCCTTCACTTGCTTTCCGACTTCTTCCAAAATTTATTTAAATGCGCTCCAGAAGCACTTCTCTGCAAGCAAGCAACCCAGCTTCTGGCACGTCACAATGGAGAACAATATCGTGCCGATTGGAAGCTTAGCTAGAAGTTGAAGATTACCGTCTTAGTACTTCAATAAAATTGTATTGCTAATTCAGTCAGAGTAAATACTAGCGTGGTTAAGGGATATGATCGTTTTATTATCGAACTGCATCGCGTATGCGAGAGTAAACCCGCCCAATTTTGGCATGCATTGCGAGTTCAGAAAGTTAATACGCCCAATTTCGGGATGTATCGCGCGTTCAGGAAGTAAACCCGCCCAATTTTGGCATGCATTGCGAGTTCAGAAAGTTAATACGCCCAATTTCGGGATGTTTCGCGCGTTCAGTAAGTAAACCCGCCCAAATTTGGCATGTATCGCTTGTTCAGGAAGGAAGTAAACATGCCCGAATTTGGCATGTATCGCGCGTTCAGGAAGTAAACCCGCCCAAATTTGGCATCGTGTGTTCAGGAAGAGTTCCTGCTGAGCGGCCCGAGCAGCCTGGGCATGTTCGTGTCGTGTGATGGCGTGTCCATCAGGCCGCCCATCAGCTGGTCAGAGGACGTGTTGGCTGTCGCCTACCATCACCCCTACATCCTCACCGTCACCCCGCAGTTCATCAGGATTTACAGGTAATATCTCTTAAGGCCCCCTCACACGTACAGATATGTCTGCAGACACATCTGAACGGGTGCTGAATTCGTTTGGGGCAGATGAGGTATGCTTGATATTTTTGTAGCAACCCGCTTTGAACTTTGACACCACGTCAGTGTCAAGCCAGCTTCTGTGGGTGGTGCATGCCTGTACTCTGCCTCTCTCCCTCTCTGTGCAGTTCATCATGCAATTTCACATTTGAACATTCTCTTCTTTATAGGAACCATTCCTTAGCCCATTTTGAGCAAGTTTTCACAACTCATTTTTTTTCTTATTCATTGAAACTATAGCAAAACCCATGAACTATACAACTGACCGTCTGGAGCCGTCATTCATGTGCGTGCTTCCCACCTGGCTGCTATTGGCATACTGAAGTGTATCAGTGTATTGACTGTATGCCCGTCGTTGTCAAGTTTGAAGTGTGTTGTTTGTATCGTGTGCGGGGCCTCGTTACTGTCAAACCAAACTCAGTTAGATTATCTGCCGACATTTCTGTACGTGTGAGGCTGCCTTTAGTCAAGGCCAGTCTTTGCATTTGTTGTGTGCATGAAAACACATTTCATTAGCCGAGAATAGAGATGAATAAAGTATGTGTTCAAGATTTCTTGTTATTCTATGCGTATAAGCTCCGCTAAATTTTCTTGTGCAATTTTGAATTTTGATCAGTGTGGAATTGATGCATATCATTTTTGATACATTATGGATTACTGCTATAATGCATTTCCCCACGTCCTGTGAAACTGTAATGATGTTTCATTTACTTCTTCAAATCGTTAACCTATTTAAATTCCCTCAGCTGATTCATTATGTTACCTTCCATTGGCTCAGCTGCGTCACTGCCATATATGAAGCTCGTGTGTTGTGGAGGTATTCAGAGGATGAAATAATACAACTTTTTACCTCTGTGGAACTGCCACTTTCTTTTGTTAAAGCAAACATACTGTTAAGTGTTAGTGAATATTGGCGACTCAGTATAGCTGTTGTTAATTTTCCCTTACTTTTTCTCTGGTGCTTTTGCGTGATTGATTTCTGATTGCACATGAATTCAGTAGCACTTCATTAATTTGTCGCTTGACTCGTTCCTGTTGTCAAACTCTATTCCAGGGGTTCCCGATCGGGGATGCTCACGCCCCTTGGGGGAGTGCGAGACGATATTCCAGGGGGTGCGAGAAAAGTCCAGTTCAATAGTAGGATATTGGCTTTATGTTGACATTTTTATTTCGGGGGGTGCGAGGTTCAAATTAAATTCCTTTAGGGGTACGCGACAAATAAAAGGTTGAGAACCCCTGATGTATTCTATATTGCTCTACTTTATCGATTGCACTAATGATCTAAACCGTCAGTGACTCATCTCCTAGCGTGGAGAGATGTTGTACTAAGGCATGTTGTCTTAAGTCCTTTCTGCACTTCGTAGTATGCGAATATTTTAGGTACTGAATATTTTGGTTATAGTTTTTGAGTTTTTGTTTCTAGGATATTGTGTTTCGTTCTTTTGTTTCATTGCCATCAATGTTAATGTTTCTATTTAATTCGTTTCTCGGCATAGTAATTTACTTCATTTGATTTGCAACCGATACCCTATTCGAGACATAAAGGCAGTTGAACGTTTGGTTCTCTCACTTACGTTCAATTAACTCGATGCTTTTAGTTTGCTGATGTAGGATTCATCTCCTTGTATCCTATCATTAGAAGGTAAAGAGCAAATATTCGGCTCAATACTTTGAGCAAACTCGCAGGGCGGGCACTAAAATTCCAACCTCTTTCTTGTGCCACACAACGTTATGCAGGATGATGGACTAAAACGTAATTTATGCTAAGTCGATTATTTATCATGAAATCAATGCAAAGTTACACGTTTAATCGTCGTCAAATATGTGTTGCAGTGTGGTCTGAAACATAATTTATGTTAAGCCTGTTATCTGTCATGAAATAAATACACAGTTACACGTTTAACTGTGGTCAAATATGCGTTGCAGCGTGGTTGACCAGCAAGTGAAGCAGACCGTGAGGTTCAGCGGTGGGAGACTGGTGGGCAACTTTGACGGTCAGGTGTATGTCGGCACGGTGTCCTCCATCTACTGCCTCATGCCGCAGCCGTGGTACAAGCAGGTCCAGGTGTGTGGTGGCACGTATATTTCAGTGTATCAGCTTTAAAGTGGTTCTTGAAATGACGAATCTCCTTGGTCATTGACAGCTTTTCAATAGGTGGTGCTCTACTGAAACGTTTTTGCAACCTGAAATGTGAACATTGCACCTACATATCGATTCAAACTTAGCAGATCGAGATGGAGGTATTGCTTTTCTTTTAAATTTGAATTTTAAATCGTGTAAATGGCTGAATTACCTCGTTTTTACCCTTTCCTTTTTCTGGTGACTCATAGGCCTGACTGCACATCTCTTGTAGCCTAGTTCTGTTCACTGACCGCTCACTAAAGTCCTGAAGTCAGAAGTTGAATTTAGAAGATAAAATATAAGTTAGAGTTCAAAATTTGAGTTAGAATTAAGGTTTAGGAGTCAGAGTTTGAAGTTAGAGTTTGCAGTAAGAGTTAGAAGTTAAAGTTAAAAGTCCCTATGTTAGAACCTCTCACTCATAATGTAGGTCTCTTCACCTTTATCTTCCCGTTTTCACTATAACTCAGGCATGATCTCGTGTCCGTGCAGGTGTTGCTGAGTGAAGAGCGAGTGGAGGAGGCGGTGGAGCTGTGCGAGCAGCACGGGGGCCCGCAGCACGAGCAGCTCGTGCGGATGGTGCTGCAGCGAGCTGGTTTTCTGCGTCTGCTGCAGGAACAGTACAATGCTGCTGCTGACTACTTCTTGCGGGGCCAGCTCGACCCTAGGGAGGTGAGAGCTCGTGTACATACCTTACCTCTGCGTGATCAGGCGATGTTTCTCTTGAGTAGTCATTACATGGTGAAGGTCTAGTGATGTTGAGCATTGTGCAACACCACCTGTGTTGGATATTTATAAGTTTTTATATACATATGTGTTATATACATAACACCACCAGTGTTATAAGTGCGATTACAAATCCCGCGAGGGTTTTTCGTTTAACTAATATATGTGTTTTTCCCTAGCTGATACACGTGTTTTCCATCAGCTGACATGTATATGTTTTCCCTACAGCTGATGCACGTGTTCCCCCGCCTGTTGCCTGCCTCTAGCAGCTTTGTGCGGTCCGTGCCGCCGCTGCACCACATCGTCACCATGGAGACGGAGTGCCGCAGCAGCAGCAGCAGCGGGAATGGCGGCAAGGACCGGCTGCTCCGCGCCACCAACTTCGCCCTGGAGTACCTGCTGGCGTGCAGGGCTGCGGCACATGTCAGGCCACACGCTGCGGTGAGGCCAACACTAGCTCTTTGCTCGCGACATCTGAGTCTCATTGCAGGAGTTGTGGTGTGTAGCAGAACCCTCTTTGTTGCCTAGAACACGACTCGCGTTACAAGAGTTCTGGTGTGTAACTGAACTCTCTTTGTTTCCTAAAACACGACTCTCATTGCAAGAGTTGTGGTGTGCATCTGAACTCTCTTTGTTGCCTAGAACACTACCCTCATTGCAAGAATTGTGGTGCGCATCTAAACTCTCTTTGTTGCCTAGAACTCGACTCTCATTACAGGAGTTGTGGTGTGTAACAGAACTCTCTTTGTTGCCTAGAACACGACCCTCATTGCACACCAATTATCCAGTGAACAAGACCGTGTTGAACAGGAGGTGAACACTGGCATAGTGAAGTTGCTGTGCCGGCTGGGGCGACGAGACGAGCTTCTGAACTTCCTGGACGACGCGTGTCAGAGTGGCGTGCGTCTGCTGTGTGACGTGGCCGAGTGTGTCGCTGACTTGGAGACAGCACATCTCTACCTGGCGCTGCACAAGCTTCACAGGTGAGCCCGCCTCTACCTGGCTCTGCACAGGTGAGCCCGCCTCTACCTGGCGCTGCACAGATGAACACACACCTGCTCATGCTGTACATTATATCCCCTCGAATGGATTTGTACACCTCCATGTTTATGGGCATTTTGGTATTTATGCGTTCGTTTCATTCTAGAGAAATTCCCAACTTTACTGGAAGTGTGACGGGTTCTATAATTTTTAATACTTGACATCACTGATGCGATTTTGGACGATTGTTTGATTTGGGTACAATTAGAAATACATGCTATAGGCAATGAAAATAATCTAGGAGATCAGATGCCAACGCTGCCAAAGAATGTGCCGTCGTGGCTACTACTTTCGGAGAATCAAAGTCGGAGACGATTTGGCGGAGTTTACTGTAGGNCCTGCAGCACACCACCGGCAGTACACCACTGGCAGCTCATCACCGCCAGCACACCACCTGCAGCACACCACCGGCAGCAAGTACCTGCAGCACACTACCTGCAAAACACCACCGACAGCACACTGCATGCAGCACACTACCTGCAGCACACTACCTGCAGCACACTACCTGCAGCACACCACTGGCAGCACACCAAGTGTAGCATACCACCGGCAACATACCACTGGCAGCACACCACTGGTAGCACACCACCGGCAGCACACCACTGGCAGCACACCACCTGCACCCATTAAAAGAAACTCTAGTGCATGAGAACAATCGTGAACGAAAGTTAACGTTAAACATACAACTCAGCAATCTAAAAACTTGCAAGAAAAAACATTGATCAAGAAACATACAAAAAAAATTTTTACTGACCTCAAAACTGATTGGCACAAAGTAGATTAACCCCCAATCCGCTTTGACAAAAAAACTACCGCAACTCAAAAGGGTGTTTTTTTCCAAAAACAACAGTAACGCTAAAAGCAAGAAAAAACAAGGCCGCCAAGCTAGATAACAAAATAATGCCCGTTCTTCAACAACGTAAAAACTAACACGAGTCGTTACAAATACTCGCGAAACTCTTTGAACACAAAAAAAAACAACGGTTAGTTCAGGAATAAAGAAACACTAGAGTCGCGCAACCGCAACAAAAACAAACGCAACTTGCCGTAAAAACAAAACAACCAAAAAACTCTTTAGTAATCGCGACTAAATAAACGAGTGAAACTCGCAACAGTCAACAACAATCGAATGCATCAACAGCTGATTTAGAAATAAAAGTTTAAAAATCGAAAAACAATATAAAAGACTAAACAATTAAATGTTAATTGAAAACAACAATAATTTAAACATCCTGAACCTCCGCTCGAACATCAATAAAACTCACAACACTGCATTACCGCTAAAACGAACAAATTTAGTAAAGCGTCAAACGAAAACATGAACACAATTGTGCTTACTAAACATGGTTACTACTAAATAAACAAGTGAACCGTGCGTTGTTATTAAGTAAAACATCTATTAAACGCAATCCACAACAAGACAAAACTTCTATCAGAGAGGGAATGAAATTCTCGGTAACAGAAAAATGAGCAATGAAAACAAAAATGAGAACTGCGTCTTGAGTCTCGCTCGGGAAATTTCCAATGACAAAAAAAAACTGCTGCTCGCTCGATTGGAATGTGAAATCAATTTAGCTTTTCACGATACCTCGAATTAATTTTGCATTTTGCTGAGGCCTCGAGAGCATTCGCCTCGACCGTGTAGCCGCGTCAGCGATTGCATTTCGCAGACAAATAATTCTTTTTAGACGAACGTAAGCGTTCATGATAAGGCGTGAACGAAAGAAAAATAAAACAAATAGGAATAGAACATAACCAGCAAATTCCACAGTTCGCAAGAATAAACTGTAAAAATAAATGAGTTCAAAGCACTCACTATTTTGGTTAAACTCGGTTAACTTAAACTTAAAAGTTAAAGAATTCAAGAGATTCACTACACTGACTTAGCGAATGAACAATTTAAACACTAAATACTAAACAAAAAGCGTATACAAGATTACAGCGAAGCATAGCCAATAACATACTTAAACACTTAAAAACGCGTAACTCAATACAGTAGGAAATCATTAGGACACATTAGGAAAACAGTCCTAAACTAAACGTAAGTCGTAGCGCGTCAAACGTCGTGAAACATCAGAAAAAACGTAAAACGTCATACATGTCGTGAGTCAAAAATTTCATTTAGTTTTTCGTAAAGCCAGTACATGGTTCATGTTACTTTTGTGGATTTTGTCTCCTATTTTAACTTCAACCCAATGCCCCTTAACGTTAGTAACAATTCCAGGACCAAGCCAAGAAAAATCTAATTTATTCATTTTGAAATTATTTTTCAACAATACTCTGTCACCGATAGTGAAGTTTTGATCTTTACGTCTCAAATTGTGGTACGCGGTGCGTTCTACAGTCTGATTTATTATCCTGTTCCTACCGTTTTCAACGATACGAATTGCCTCCCTTGCTCGGAAATTTACCAAATCAATTTCGTCATCATAGCTGTAAGAGATGTTGAAATTCTCCCCACGGAAGTACGGACATGTGTCCCTTCCGAATACGACGCAACTGGGGGTGTCTCCCAGTGTTGAATTTAATGAATTATTAATTGCATTCTCGACTGTCTCTATGAACTGGTCCCACTCT
>JACJUY010002936.1:68522-78667 GCA_014220935.1 Platorchestia sp. MABIK | reverse complement strand
CTGAGGTCGCTCTTGATGCCCAGCCAGGCGACCTGAGGCTGCTCTTGATGTCTTGCCAGGCGACCTGAGGCTGCTCTTGATGCCTTGCCAGGTGACCTGAAGTTGCTCTTGATGCCCTGCCAGGCAACCTGAGGCTGCTCTTGATGTCTTGCCAGGCGACCTGAGGCTGCTCTTGATGCCTTGCCAGGTGACCTGAAGTTGCTCTTGATGCCTTGCCAAGCAACCTGAGGCTGCTCTTGTTCTGGTGGGGAGATTACCTTGGCACTCCAGCGACAATTGAGCTGTTCCGCCTGGCTTTGAGCTTCGGCCATGTCGAAGAAAATTTTACACTAGAGCTCGAATATTGAAACACATACGAACCGTATGTTTATTTACTCCTATAGAGCATAAGAAAGACATGACTCGTGTATCAGGTCCGTGTGGACCGAGCACAAACAAATACAGGAAGAGACGCTACTTGGTATACGATAAAGCTTGTTTCAAATGAGTAGACGGCATCCCTTGCTATTGCTCCTATCATTCATGGTGAGAGTCAGAATATATGATTAAAAATAGATATTTTGAGTTTTATTTCCACCGAATCTGAAAACAAAAATCATCATGGCTGTTGAATATACATAGAAAACTTCAAAAATTCTGTTATTTTTAACTTAGAAATGCAATAATTTAAATGTTACGATGAAGACGTTGAATTTACATATTTAGGACAGTGTAATGAGCCGTCTTGCCTGCAATTCCTATCAATATCGATACAGGTTTAAAGCCTCATTTCAGCTTTACGTGACATCATCAGTTCATGGAATACTGGTTGCGCTTCTATTCCTTGCACTATATAATTGCAGTGACTAAATGCGCTACCCACATTAATTGAAATTGATTAATCGCTGTGCATCTTGGAACGTCTTTGCCAAATGCCTGTAGATTTTTTTTTTCAACCATTCTGTTTCTATGCGCAGGGTGTCCGTGCATAGATTCCCCGTTTTCTTATTTCCGAACTAGTCGTCTTCTTTTCTTTCTTGGACTTATTTCCTGCTTCGGGAGGCTTACATTAACCGATAATCTAACGCCTGCCTGTACGCTGTGTGTTGATGTGTACTGAACAAAATGAATTTCATGCACTAGTTGGTGAGAAAGATAAGTCAAAGAGAAGAGAAATTTTAAACCGTTTATCTCCAAGAAAGTTGATACACGAAATGTATTGCAACGCATTGGATGTTAACATTTTCTTTATGTTAAGATCGTTAATTGATGGACAAACCACACGAGGTGTACAATAGCTGTGTCAGGATTTAATTATGGTAATGCGAGAAACAAGCAAAATTTATTCTCTTGGATATGTTATCCACAGCAGGATGACTGCAAGCATAAAAATACTTTAAATACTACAGGAGAATGCCTCATAAGTCCTCCGCTATAAGTTAAAACGAAAGAATCGTATAAGAGGCAGTAAAAGAGAACGTGACTGGGGGAAGACAAAAGTGAATTGGAAAAATGCGAGGGCAGTGGCAGCGAGAACTTTTGTGAAGCGAAGCAGAATAGCTGGAGGGAGTACGTCTCAATTTTCAACACCAACAAGCCGAGCAGCTCTGTATAGGAATAAGTTAGATCTGAATTTACGGCAGAGCTAAAAGATAAGAACGCCAAACGAGGAAGGAATTCAATTTTGATACCAGACGGCCATCACAGAAAAACTAGCAGACTTTCACGACAATGTCCAGCGACAACAACTATTCAAATCAATTAAAGAAGCATCTAACGTACCTTTCACAATGCATGATTTATTATCTACCATCGGGAGCAACTAGATCGCGACACTTGAACCGAGCAACTAGATCGCGACACTTAATATTAGGCTCAAAAATATGCCGTCCAATGCTCACCAATACCTGTTGAAAGTGTATAACAAACTATGGAATTCCGAACTTGTCTACCAATCGTGGAAATAAGCATTATTAATTCCTATCCCGAAACCCAACAAAGATCACACCAACTCAAGCAATAGACATGCATCATTGACTTCGTTGACAAATTGCAAAACATATGGACAAAATTGTTAACAAATGATTAATGGAAGACTTTTAAGGCGAGAAAATATTTTCTGGTTTACAGTGTGGCTTCAGAAAACAACAGGCAGGAATAGATCATCTCGCTGGTGGCGATTTTCTCCGTTGGGTATGTGAGAAAAAATTCTAAGCACAATACCCCACTCTACCCAGGTGTCTGAAATGGGTACCGGTCTTGACCGGGGTAAAGCGTCATGGCGTCCTGGTGTTAGTTATACGGCATTTGAAAAACCAATGTACAAAGTGATATGTATCAGGCTTGAATTGGAAATAAAGCATCCTTAGGCGGCGATGTTTTTTGTTTTTTTGTTTGTTTGTGCGATTTGATGAGTAATCTTGATGTGTACTCTCTTGTGTGGTAACATACCTTGTGTGTACACTGAACACCATACTTAATGGTTCCTTCCTCTTTTCTCTCTTTGGAACACTTTTATGCAGGCTCCAACTGACTTCTCAAATTTAACTTTGGTTTGTCCATCTCATGCAATGGGGATTAGCGCCCCTGGGGGATATATTGTTAGGTTACCCCAGGACTTCTGTCTTTCGTACTCTCTTTGCTTCTTTCCGTTTTCATACTTCTTCTCTATCTCTGTTTTTCCTCTTCCTTCCTACGTTACTATTTCTATGGACAGAGTATCCTGTGTGGGAACACACTTTCAGCGTAGATTCTTTACTTCCATAGTAAATGGTTACTTCTTTTCACTCTTGAAATCGTCTCTACTGTAGCTAGGGACTAAGGAGTCTTTAAACTAATTAATTTAATTATTATAAAATTACACTTAATATTGACCACATCTATTTGAGCAATGATCAAACCTAATTTCACCTTGATTAACTCTACTTTCAAATTGATTTTATCACATTTCGTTTTGATCAAATCTAAATTTGTAATTGCCAACTCCAACTCCACCAACGATCTGCTCTAATTTCACAATGATGAAAGCTATTTTCACAATGATCAAATCTTATCTCACAACAACTAAGTTTAATTCGACAATGACCTTTTCCAATTCCACAATAACTAATTACCAGATTTTATGACATTAATTAACGTTGACAATGTATATTATCGTTGGCGCAGAGCGGTGTGCGCTCTCTTTGAGTTCTTGCTTAGGTTAGAGTTGTGGCTGTGTGTAGCTGGGAGGGCGGTTTAAAACATTGGTGATGGATGGAAAGCGTTACGTTGCGCTGCAGACATAATTGAACATGACTGAAAAAATTGTTGGCATGCTGCTACACTGCGCGTTTCCGTGCTATGTACGTACACGACACTCCGACACTATACACTCCTATACTGCCTGCTTCTACTCTACCCACTCCTACACTACCCACTCCTACACTACCCACTCCTACACTACCCACTCCTACACGACCCCCTCCTACACTACCCACCCCTACACTACCCACTCCTACACTACCCACTCCTACACTACCCACTCCTACACTACCCACTCCTTCACTATACCCCTTCACTAAGCGCTCAGTCCTACAAGAAACACCTCCCTATGCACTCCTCCCTCACCCCCCTCACCCCTGTGATGATTGATGGTAAGGACAAACCTCCAGAAGCTGCATTATGCTCTCACCTTTAGAGAGTGGCGGTATGCACCACCTGCAACGGACGATGGCAAGGCTTAGTTCTTTCTGAGTGTCACACTTTGGTAAACGTCGCGTGATGTTCCCAACAAACTGGCTTAAAAATAGAATTATTTTTGAAATTTGTTATTTTTCCCGATAACTTACGACTACCAGAATTATTTATACTGGTTTGCAATTATAGTGGGGAAGGAATACAGAATCAAAAGGGTCGTTCTCAGCAAAATTTTATCTGAAACAAGGAGAGATTTAGGTTGCAAAAATACAATAACTTCGAAAGAAAGAGTAAACAACTAAATGAATGTATTAAACCACTTCCAGGGTGTCGTTCATAAGAGGTTAACGTTGTAGTATAAAAACCATAATTCGAAAGTGAACAGGGCCAGGAACGGAGGCTCAAACAATGAAGTAATTTAGTTTAACAGGACAATTGTACTTTTAGCATGAACGCTGATGGGTGACAGGAAAATTAGCGAGTGGGAGATCGGTGCGAAGGCTGCTACCGACAGGCTCTGGAAGACGAGCTATTAAGTAGCGCTCTTGTGGTTGAGGCCACGTGTTCAAACACACGCTGTGCGTTACTATACTGATTTCTAAAAGACGAGGGTTGTTCCCTTTCGGCAGGGAGTTCACCTTTGTAGATGAAAAAGACCTAGTTAAATTTTGCACCATAAAAACATGAAATTTTATCTTGAAATATTTTGCGTGAACGAACAGATCATTGTGTAATTTTTTCGTGTGATGGCTAAAATAAGGGGAAACGTAGACATATTGACAGTGCAGATGGAGGGGGGATTAATTTTCCGATTCAAAGTTCTTTACAGCCCCGTAGCGTGAAAAGCCTGAGCGGGAAACTGTTAGATCGAAAATCTTTTCAGACCGAAAATTCCTAATGGAGGTCTACAAAGTTGGAACACACTGCTAATGCACCGCTCTATAACGTTCTATGACCATTTTCCTCTTATCAAATTGAATTGAAACCTAAAAAACTGAATCCAATCCAGTGCAATACAGCTGCAGCAGAGACATAAAAATAGTTTTGATCCTTGGTATGCGATTATGTAGGTTTGAAATACTATTAGTTTGTTACGTCTTCATCGCAGAAACAATATTTGGGCACGTTGAATTCAAATAATAAAGCAAACAAGAGCAATGATACTGGCCATGGCCAAAAAGGAAAGTATGATTTACGTATCCTTTGTACAAAGCCTGTTTAAGTTTGGAGGCGCAATTTACGGAACTATAATAATTGGAAGGTAAATAAATGCAGAGTGTCCTAACCCACAAAACACAGAATTGTAGGACACTCAAGTGAGAAGCGTGGTGTTCATCGCAGGGTTGCCAAACTGGCTTTTCATAGCCAAGTTACTAACTAGGAACTGAACTAGGAACTAGGCCACTCTGCCTGAAAGGCATCTACGCCGCTATGAGGTGAAATTATCACTTAATCCACTCTGCCAGTTTTGACCTCTGATTTGTGAGTTAGGACACTCTGCATATTTGCCCTACTATTGTTGTTCTCGTGAACTTATACAATGCTTTTAAAGGCCCCTCCAAGAGGCAGACCCATCTCCAGCCCATCTATCAATTTTTTAATTGAATCTGGCCAAAGCGTCCTAAGTGAATTGCCTAAAATTTATAAACCGAGCTTCCAAGACGCGCTTGCTTTTCGCCCGATCTTTGCAGCGCATCGCACTCCTAGCTTTACCTTGGCTTTGCATTTAGCCCCGATTTTGAGTCCTATCACGAGCAATTATTTCACTCTAAACAATTCTAAGCTATTTGTAACTCTAGTTACCTCAAGTTCTATTTCTGATCATTTTTACATGTTTTTTTATTTGACGTCAGTTACCTATTAACACGTTGAAAACCATTGAAGTTGTGTTAAATTATCTGTTTGAAACTGTGAATATTATCAGAGGCCTGGATTTTATTTGAGACTCAACTCCAGCTCTCTGTTCGTAACTCCCGTTTGATTTTATACTACAAATTTTATTAACAGCTTTCTGGGTTCAGCTCGGGTCTGCCTCATGTGCCTACCTTTAACCATATTTTTATGTATTTTTCAATATCACCAGAGAAGCTCAGGGATTGCCCCACCGTTTTTAACAGGCTCTGTCTAAACGATACGAAGTTGAAATTTTCATTGTTCCACGACCAGTATCATTGCTCTCGTTTTTTAATTATTTGAATCCAAATAATCAAAGTATTACATTTTCGGTGAAGAGTGAAGAAAATAATATATCTATCCTAGATAGTTGCATTACCAAGCATGCTCAAAAAAATTCCTAGACCTGCGTTCAAGTTTTTTAGTTTGTGTACATTTCGAGTTGAAAATAATGGTAACAAAATGGCATTGCCAAGGCTTTTACATTGTGCTTCAATTTCACAGATCTCCCTTTCGAAGTTTCAGTTAAAAAAAAGTGTTTTTTTCTCTCGAATGATTTCGCGCTCAGGCTTTCCGGAAGGGCTGTAAAGAATTATTCGAATAGGAAATTGTACGTCTCTTTATCCATGGCTACTGCGGCTAAAATGAATTTTTCTTAGTTTTCTCTTATATCGGTGAACAATTAGAAAAATGAAAAAGGCTCTGCATGTTTTATTATCGATATATTTCTCGTAGATTAAATTTAATGTTGTTATCATTATTAAAACCCAATTAGGTCTTTTTCATCTACAAAGATAAGCTCCCAAAAGGCTTGCCCTCTCCTGTTCTAAATCAAAATGCTCCCATTGCGCTCGCCGTGGCACAGTGGTTAAGGCATCGCCCTTCCATGAAGGTGTCGAGGGTTCGAATCCCGGCACTGCGCGGCGATTTCCCTGTTCGGTATAAGGGAAAACTCAAGCACAATAGCCCACTCAACCCAGGTGTCGGAAATGGGTACCGGCTTTACGGGGGAAACCGTCATGGTGGTTATATAGAGTGTTAGTTATAAGGCATTTGAATAACCAATACACAAGATGACACATATCAGGCTTGATTGGAAATCAAGCATCCTTAGATGCCGATGTTTGTGTTGTGTGCGTCTGAACGCGTTGGCTTAACCACAAGAGTGCTGAGTGTTCGCGTTTCATAGCGTGCTGACAGGAGCTTGGGCACAGATCTCTCCCTCGTTAGTTCTCTCGCTAGTCATTTTCATACGAATAAGGGTAATTATTCTGAAGAACTCGAGTTCTGCGCTGAAGGCTATAAACATTCTTTTTGTTAAAATAGAATAGACTTTTGTTTTTTAAGAACCATATTTTTTTGGGTTCACTGCTGTCTTGTTTTTCAACACCTATTACTTTCTTATTCAGCTTTATTTTCTCTCTCTTTGAAATTTTTACCGTTTTTTTGCGCAGGGAATCTTGTGTGGGAATATTCCTTGTGCATGGATTTAGCATTCCCTCAACTCCATACTAAGCGGTCCCAACATCCTTCCTCTCTTTGAACACTTTTATTTTGATTTGTGTAGGGGTAAACTATTTGACTTCAATGTTTTAGCCTCGGTTTCAGGCGGGTTGACCTTCCAATTACGGAGTCTTCTTTACTTCTACAAGTTAACCTCAGTTAAATGACACTCACTCACCTATCCCTTTCAGTTCTTTAATATTTTCATTTGTTTTCTATTTCTCTTCCAGCTATTTAATTCATGCAAAGTAATAAACCTCCTTGTTTCAAATCAAATCTTGTTGATGTGCACTTTTTCAAGTCGAAACGTTCATTTTTATTGACTCGTCCTCCTTTTTGTATGAAATTTTTTCAATGAAAGCTCAATTCCTTACTTTGTCATTCATCATTGGGCCCGTAAACCAACAAACTGCAATGTTCCTGAATATCTTGTTACTGCAGGCAAAGAAAATTCAACAATTCTGTATAAGTAATCATAGTTTATGTCTGGTAAAAACTTTATATTTCGAATTAGATGAGTTCGAGCAGCTTCGAGAAATTTAGGGTCTGATTGGATTCAGACAAAGATAAACGATCCTCTAAAGCGAATAGTATTTAGTTTTGGCATGTATGGAGTGCGAACATGTTGAGATGTGGACGCAAGATATGGATTTTGTATCACAACGCAGTTTTCATAAGGGTGGATATTAACCAACGTTTGCTCTTTGAGAAAATTCTACAAAAACATGGTTACTCTTCAGAGCATTACAAACATTTTTTGGTACGTGAAAACTAAATCATGTCGTAAACAAAAACTCAATTACTACAATGTCGTCTAAAATAGTCTTAGAATGTAAATAAAGTAATTTACGCTGCATAAAACCATCTTGTTATCGCTCTAAATAGGGCATGCCTCATTTTCATTTTTCTCTGCAGGGCTACGCATAGAGCAGCGTGTAAGGTAACCAACACACTACCCTCGTATATAGTAATGAAAAATGAATTCTATTGAGAAACGAGAAATTCAGTTCCAAATTTGGGTTCACGCGGCATTAAAACAAGTAAAAACGATTGCAAACTTTTTACAATTTTGTTAACCTTTTAAAATGTGTCACATATTCAGTGTGATGTCACGGCGCAGGATGACCGTGCTGCGTCACACTCAGCACACATGCAGGCCGTGCTGCGTCATACTCAGCACACATGCAGGTCGTGCTGCGTCACACTCAGCACACATGCAGGCCGTGCTGCGTCACACTCAGCACACATGCAGGTCGTGCTGCGTCACACTCAGCACACATGCAGGCCGTGCTGCGTCACACTCAGCACACATGCAGGCCGTGCTGCGTCACACTCAGCACACATGCAGGCCGTGCTGCGTCACACTCAGCACACATGCAGGCCGTGCTGCGTCATACTCAGCACACATGCAGGTCGTGCTGTGTCACACTCAGCACACATGCAGGCCGTGCTGTGTCACATTCAACACACATGCAGGCCGTGCTGCGTCACACTCAGCACACATGCAGGTCGTGCTGTGTCACACTCAGCACACATGCCGGCCGTGCTGCGTCACACTCAGCACACATGCAGGCCGTGCTGTGTCACACTCAGCACACATGCAGGCCGTGCTGTGTCACACTCAGCACACATGCAGGCCGTGCTGCGTCACACTCAGCACACATGCAGGCCGTGCTGTGTCACACTCAGCACACATGCAGGCCGTGCTGTGTCACACTCAGCACACATGCAGGCCGTGCTGTGTCACACTCAGCACGCATCTGTAGCATACCATATAAGCTCGCTGTTGATCTAATTCACGAGCGGTAAACTGTACAATGTCTGCTTGTTTTCTAATTTTTTTGTGAATCTCCTTTTCGAATTGGGGATCATTGGTATTTTGCGCGGAAGAGTAAAACACGACTTTGCAGCTCAACTCAGGAATGTAAAACATTTTCAAACTCGACACCATCACAGAATGTTGTACAACACCATAACCACAGCATACAACTACGCCACCGTACCATAACCACATCACTCTGTACCCCCAATTTTCACGACCACAACACACTGAATAACAACCACACCATGCAGATCGACCTCAATACCTCACTACTGTTCTATTGTTTAATTTTTTATTAGACATTTATCTTCGTAGAGACTAAGGCCCACTGTTGCCTGCTAGAAATCATAGCTTTGGGGATAAGAAATAGGATAAAGTTTTACAGTTTATATAGGGAAAATAGAATTGTGATTCGAGAAAACCTGAACTTCCTGGGCTTCAGCAGGAACCAGCTCTCTAGGTCCCCTCCAAAGCAATTTCCGGGTGCTGGCAACAAAATCAATGAATTAGTTGTCGCATAAAGGGCCTTAAGATTTAGGTTGTACAAAGAGAAGAGGGATAGAATGAAGAGATAATAGATCAGCATGATCGGTCAAAACCAGTCCAAGCTCTTGAGCTTGGGCTATAGTTCCCAAGAATACTTATAGGTATAAGTAAAAGGAATTCTAAATTGCATGGTTATGTGAAAACACCATGCAGCTGTCTTCGACTTCACCGAACACGACAGCAACGGCGCCAATATTACTGAGACGGCTAACTTTTGATGCAGAAGTTAGCGAGCGGGATCAGGTGAAGGTGCTGAGTGTGGCCCGAGGTACGTGAGGCGACCAGCAAAGGTGAGGTAGTCGACGAGCAAAGGTGAGGTAGTCGACGAGCAAAGGTGAGGTAGTCGACGAGCAAAGGTGAGGTAGTCGACGAGCAAAGGTGAGGTAGTCGACGAGCAAAGGTGAGGTAGTCGACGAGCAAAGGTGAGATAGTCGACGAGCAAAGGTGAGGTAGTCAACGAGCAAAGGTGCGTGAGGCGACGAGCAAAGGTGCGTGAGGCGACGAGCAAAGGTGCATGAGGCGACGAGCAAAGGTGCGTGAGGCGACGAGCAAAGGTGCGTGAGTCGGCGAGCCACAGGTGCATCAATATAAAATAGCGCACACGGATTCAACGAAAATTCGTCTAACCACAAATGCTTCTGGAAACCAGGGAGACTAAAAAACATTTGTAGTACTAATGAAAGTCTTGAGGAGCTCGGACAAAAGAGGTCACCCCCTTCCCCCATCC
>JACJUY010002936.1:25100-68494 GCA_014220935.1 Platorchestia sp. MABIK | reverse complement strand
CCCCCCCCCCCTCCCCCTCCCCAAAAACCAAAAAAAAAACACAACTGCAAATAAATGGTCGTGTCCAGTGGCCTAAATAACTCAGCTGATGTTTAAAACAATTTCTACGCACTGTATTTTGGTTTTTGCATTCCCTTTTTGGATTTCAACATTCTTTTCATTGCTTTTATCATTACTTACTTCAGATGTTGCAGTCCTATATTTTCGATATTTCTTTCGCTATATCAACTTTTCCACTCTTGTTTACATAATTACTGAGGTTGAAAGTTTATATTCCTTCACTCCATGGTGTGAAAGTTAATTATCACATTTTGGACAAGAAAACTACGGGTTCTATCCCAGCCAGGCCTCAGCGATATTTTAATCAGAGCACACGCAGCGTCTCTGGCGAAAATAGCGAACAGAAAATACAGGTAAATGACCATAGGAAAAACTCTTTTATTCATTGATCATGCACTTCTTACTTACTCACATCTCTTAAATGAAAATATTAGCAAACTTATCGATAGACAACGATTATAATAGTGAAGTGGTGAGAAAAGAGTTCCGTAAGTCGTTGACTCATGGAAGAAAATTTTCGTTCTAAATAAATTGAATTATTCAATTCTATAGCATCAGTTGCGTTGAATTAATTGATTATTAAGTAGCGTTAACATGACTAGCAATATCGGATCCACGCCTTTAGGGAATTAATGTTGAAACACACTGCAAACTCGTCAGTTTCTATCGGAACAAATTGGTGACTTACATAGTTAGAGCAAATGACATAAGATATTTTAGTAAAATAGCTTCCAATTGACATTATGACAGAGAAGGTAAGATAAAAAGGTTATTATGTAAAACCTAAGTGACTCGAGATAACTGGAATTAATCGCAGGTCGGTGAAATAGCCGTGCCAAGACCAGGAGATGTGAAGTTCTGATAAATTTAAAAAAAAAATGCTGGACTATTTTAATTGTAGGTATTAGAGACATGTTATTTACAATGTAAACACTTCAAAGTAAATTGGCTTTACGATTAGTATATTAGGATTTGTGCCCTGAGTGTATCAAGTGCAGAATTTCAAAGTGAAGGAATAGCTTACGGTGCCCATCATGGGCAGAAACCTATGGCTGTAATTTCTGGTATGAATGCTATTCTAGGGTCTAATAGTCCTGGGCTAACATCGTTCAAGCCTTAAGAATAGTTCATGGTCTAGATCATTTTGCCTGGCAGTTTTTTAGCAAAAGGAAAATGATTTTACGCCGTTTCAGCAGATCTTGAGCTACGGAGGTTTGAAACCCTTCTCACTGCCATACGCTGAATTTTCTCAGTTTAGTTGATTTCCCGATGTATGTAGGGTAAGGGACCAGAGTTGCACTGGCTTCAGGTGTGGTTTGAACAGTGCCTCATTCTGTATAGTAATATCATATCATCTTCTGCATAGTAGTATCAGTCAAAGTTCTTTGCCATGGAACAGAGTATTCTGGAATCATTCTTAACGTTATTTTCGATTTACTTATTGTGCTTGGGGAATTTAATGATACGGACTTCAAGATCTTGCTGTTGCTCTACTGCTTCAAGGAAAAAACATTGTTCAGTGTACTTTGGAAATGCTAGTTATGTGTTGTTAAAATAACATAGGTTTTTGTTTTGTTACGGACCAACTTTTTTTCGGTTCACTGCTGTCCTGTTTTTTCAACACCTACTACTTTCTTCTTCTTTCATGAACTTGTTTCATGAACTTTGATCTTGTTTCATGAACTTCTTTCTCATCTTACTGTTTCTATGCCCTTTCTGTATAGATTCCACGTTCCCTTAACTGCATAATAATTGGTGCCTTCTTTCTTCCTCTCTTTGGACCTCATTTGCTGAGGATAGGGAGGCTTAAACTAACTAATAATCTAATCTGCTAGTTTTGTGCTCTATTGTGCATTACAGAGTATTTGTCGAAACTGAATCATTTTTGCCATGTTTCAGCCGTAAGGAGAAATTGGTTGCGGTGTGCTTGAAGTGGTATTCCGATCAATGAACGCCCTGCGGCAGAGTTTCGTGTCGTCTGGGAATTTGTTGATTTTACTGATTCACAGGTCATGGTCTTTGATGAAGGTTTTGAAAAGGAGCAGGCCTTGAACGTTCCCTGATGGGGCTCCTTATGTCAAGTGTGTCCAGTCACTAAATTTCTCACTCATTCTTCAGACTATTTCAATGCTGCTCGCTCTTTAACTACGACCGATGGGCCAGTTTCGAATTAATCGAAAGTAATCGTATGCCATATACTTCCAGTTTGCTCATGAGTCTCTTGTTAGAAACTTTGTCGCAGGCTTTCTGAAAGACGAGATCTATGAGGTCTTCAGCGTTCGTACTGTCATGGATTCCGTTGGCTCACAAAGAAGATGAAGAAGTAAAGTGACACCTACCTTTATTAGAATACTCAATACCAAATATTTGCAACCAAATTGCACGTGGAAAACTTTGCATACTACATTATTCACACTTTAAGGATTCAATATTGTTTTGCTTGTGGCCGATGCCTGGCTGACTTGAACGCGATTGATTATTTATTAAGTTTTTTTTTTAAAATGCATGTGGCTCTTAACTACATCTAATTGTGAAGGGCTAGCCCAGGTGTTAGCTATTGATTGGAAATATTCGCTAAGAATACGATGATTACTTGGACTGTACCATCAAATTCATGGAAGTTTGGACGTTAGGTTTAGCGTATTTATACAAGGTTAGCAGGCTGAACTCATTCTTTACCCGTGCCAAAATAAATAAGCTGTCCGCTATATCAAACTGAGCATTTGAAACTCGATATTGTGACATTTCAGTCGAATCTTCCCTTTTGAATAGAGGTGATTTTGTATTTAGAATTTCGGCTTTACGTTTATTGCCTTTCTGTGTCTCGCTGTCATGACCAAGCGATGGTCTGGTCGCATTTCAATTGAGTCATCTTTCAGTCACATATTCACAGAATATTTTCGATTTTCTTTTTCTACTCTCCCTTAGTGGATTCTTCATTTCGTTTAGTGAATGTGATCATTCGTTAAATGGCCCTGTAAGCATGAGTGTGTTTTAGAGGATGAATCTCTGTTTGATGCATTTACGATTTTGATAGTATCGTTGTTTGCCATTTTTGAGGTGTTTAATGGGCTTAGGAAACCAGTGAGAGCTATTGTTTGGTTTTAGCTGCTCTGCTACGATATATGATACTTAAAAGCAACAAAAATTTTTTCTTTCAAAAAGTGTGCCGTATTCCTGAGTTCTTTTGTTCCTCATTATAGTTTTTGGTAATCAAAGCTGCCGAGTTTCTCTTACGTTACATCGATTATAAGTGAAAATGTCGTTAAATCTTATTTTTCGTCCTAGTGTTTGAGCTATGGGCTAGACATGCGAAATCAGTCAAATGATGGTCTCCGATTTTGTCAATAATCTTTACGTCGTTTATTCAGAGGCCTGAGGCCGTGATGACGAGGCTTTGGATATTGTCCCGCCGCGTCAGTTTGTGGACATGCTGTTGCAGAGAATTAGCATCTAACAGATCGAAAAGCATATGTCCAGGAGCTCGATGTCATTGAGATGACCATCCTGAGTAACGAATGTGAGAAACCCAGAAGAATAACATAGAGAGAATAACTTAGGCTATGCATTGAAGAACTTACTGCGGTTTAACGGGTAATGATGTTTAACGAGAATAAGATATCTCAGAAAAACTTGAAATTCTGAAGGTAAAAACCTCTTTTAAATTTTTAGGTGAATTCACCGCAACCCATGAAAAAATACAATATTCACTCTGCCTGTTCCTTTATGACTGTGTTGCTTATGCTGCTAGTAAACACTGCATTAAACAGTACTATTCTTTTTTCCCTATAACAAATTGTTTGATGATACGTGCATGTGCAAGATATTCCGATAATTTTAAAGCGAGAATTCAGGTTTTCATGATTCTTGCTTTTGTTTTATGTTTCCGTTATGACCACGCGACTCCTTCTTACTCCGACGACCCTATCTTCATCGATTTACATTTAATCATCAAATTTAACTTTAGAAATTTTGTTCCTCTGGTTCAAATGGGATGAAAATTTTGGTAGTATTACTCTTCGGCATCCCTTATTTAACACTATGTACATCTACTGCAATTAGGATAGATATATCCATTTAATGTGTTGCATCATCTATTCGTTTCTTTCACTGCATGAAGCATGAATCTTCCTAGAGAACTGAAGGCGAGGCGAGTCTCAACACAAATCCAGTCTCTGTATGCAAGAAAAAAGTCCAGTCTATATTGAGGAATCTTGTCTGGAACGTAGAAAACGCCCAACTACATGTATAAATTCAGTCAACTAGAGGATGTAAGCAGTAAAGTAAATTTTGATATCAAAAGATGCGGCCACAAGGAATGCATATAATACAATTAATATACCACAGCACACTGCTATGCCACAGTACCGTCACCACAACACACAGCACCGCAACACCACCCTTCTACAGCACAACCTCAAAACAAACACAATTAAATCATCACAATGCCACCGCAGCACAACGAACCAGCACCACACCACAGCTTAAATAAAGCCTCCTGTGGCACCACCATGATTCTACACAACCTCATCACACAGCAGCAGCATCACACAATACAATCACAACACAGCATCACAACAGCTACTCCAGAATAACGACACACAGAAGCACAATCACTGCAGAAAACAACCCCATCACACGGCAGCAACACCACGGCATAACTACATCACAGCACCACCACACCACATTGGTACACAACCCCTACACGGCTCACCATCATACTGCTCCACCACTCCACAATCACAACACAACATACCCACAGGACATCGCAACACAGCACCACCGCACCACACCAGAGCACCACCGCAACCACACCAGAGCATCACCGCAACCACACCACAGCACCCCCACACCACACAACCACACCACACCACCATACCACACCACAGCACCCCCACACCACACTACACCACACCACACCACCACACCACACCACCACACCACACCACACCACATCACACCACCACACCACACACCCACCATCTCCACACAGCATCAGTCCCTCTCGCCTCAGCACAGGATGCAGTCGCCAGCGAGAGGCGGTCTGACTGAGGCGCGACAGCTCGGCGCGTGTTGCTTGTGTCACTCGTATGCTCTCATTGTTGCACACTCACAATATGATTAGTGAAAAATAAAAACTGATATAATTTTTCTTATCAACTTAGTCGGATTCGAATGGACGTCATTTATGGTGGTTTGTCCTCCATTTAGCGGTATCAGCGGCGTTGTTATGTTATGTATCGAAAATTGAAATTGGAAACCATTTAATGGTTTGAATTATGCCATATTGGACGGTCCAATATCTGGAGATTGCTCATTTTCTTTTCGTGGATGAATGCTAAACGTGAAGAATTATGAAGTAGATAATCGCTACAATAATTTTGAAATTTTATCGTGTGCATTTGTGAGCAAAATACCTTCGTTCAGGTAATCGTTACAAAAACCAAAAATTTTGGTAAAACTCATGATGTAAATTGACTTCAGAAGTTACGTATTGTTAACAACTCACACGACGTCATGTGAACTTTCGGAAATTACTGTCGTAAATTTGACGACCACTTTTGGCTGCACTGAAAAAGTCATAGCACAGTACAGCTGTAGCTTCTTTAGTAAATTGAAAATTAGTTTTCTTCAAACAAAAAGAAATGCAGTTTTGCACTGAAATGCGTAGAAAAATCTTAAATTCCAATTCGTCAAAAACGTAATAGAAAAAGACGCTTACAGTTTCTTTTTCAAGGTTCTTTGATTCGGCGACACCGGTGAGGTGGAGAATTGTTGATGATGTTCCAATTTCTGTAGCGTCATGAATATCAAAGTCATGGCTGACGCGCTCGAATATTTTGGCCAAGTCCGTTCCCTGAAGATGCTATCTGCGTCTCTGCGGGGCAGCTCGGGAACATTATTGAGCTTGAGTCAGATGAGATTAGACTTCGTGGTCTTCCCCGCAGGTGGTGGCTCGACAGCATCGTCGGAAATTATTATTATTATTATAATTATACACCGAGAATTATTCGCCAATGATGCATTAACTTTCTTGAGTTGGCAATTTTTCTAGCATGGAAGAAGGACAGAGTTCGTACATAAGATGGTTTTCGAATGCGCAGACAAATAACGATTTTTCTGCGTAAAGTGAATGAGATATCCTCGTGGAAGATTTCGAAACGCATTGAAACGCGAGAAAATACTTTATTATTGATCTCTAAAGTTTTTGAGGGATGTACAAAGTTGCAATTATCAGTACGTGAGACTTGGTGTTGTGCAAACTTTCCAGCTTGTTTTTAATTCGTCCAAAAAACAATTGCGGAGAATAACATGTCGATTCACTGCGTCAAAAGTAATTTGCACAAGATGTACATATGTATGCAATGTATCAAAGTGAGCATGACCTCTCCAAATTCAGGTTACCGGTTTTGGTGAACTTACCTTGAAAAGTGTATTATTCTCCTTAAAGGTGAAATCTCTTGAGTACAGGCGATTGCAAAGAGAATACCGATACTTGTCCTAGGTCCTAGTTTTTAATTATGAATATAACTCGTGAATTATCTAAACTTAGAGGACTTCAATGCGACCAATATTACTTAGCTCCATACACGTATTGTTGTGTTGCAGTAAAATAAATCAACAATGTGAAGAAAAATATAAAATCTTAAGCAATGACGCTCAGGAAAAAGTTATATGTGTGGAAGTCTTGCAAATTTTAGGGCCGCATTTGAGGCAGAAGTATCGCACCTGCTCCCTGTCGCAGGGGATGCACTTCTACGGCTGTGTTGCGCAGTCGTGGGATGTTACCTTGAGAACGAGCGAATAATATAGTGGGGGTTGGTACAATCAACTTTGTGCTTCATTGCACGACAGTTCTAGTAGAAACTGCAAGTGTGGTTACTTATTAATATCACGAGATTTTCATATCAGATTAAAATCGTTGTGTTTTTGTTTGTAAAGAGATATGATTTTGATCACTTTTTCTGATTAGCTTTTGAATATCATGTGTATTACAAGATTTTTTTGGAAAACCGTCTTAGGGGAGGATTTTATTGAAATGCTATTCATTAAAAACGCTTGTTTTTCCCATACTGACAATTTTTCATACAGTGTTAGATATGTATTTTACTAACGCATTGCATTCACGGAATTTAAACTAAAACTTTTAAATATCGGGAATATCAAATTTAGCTTATTCTAAACCCAAATGAATTTATGAACTTTTACATGCATAGCATTTATGGATGCCCAATTCTGAAATGTCCAGTAACTTTTCACCAAGTGAACTTTTCCCTAGCGAACACTGGACACGAAATAACGGAATCACGTTAGGAATCTACTGCTAGACTGACCGTCGTGTGTTTATTTATATATTTCGTGTCACGCTCTTCAGAATAGATATGAAGAAATTGGCACTGGCGATCTTGGTATCAGTTCACTGGTTAAATATTACATTCATTTTCACTTCATATGTGCACTATTTAAGTCACTTTCAAAAAATTAGAGAGATCCAGAGCCTTATATACTCGAATCCGTAACGTGGATACCGAGTACATGGCGGGGTATTGCATGTTACAATATACATATACAAGCTCGCAGTTGCTTTCAGTAATGCTGAATTTCTGTATCTAGGATATGACACAAATGGCTATAACTACTTCTATTGCTGCTCAAAAATACCGTATTCTAAGTGTTTATTGCTGTCACAAAAAAATAAGTCACATTTGAAATAAGCTCAAGCATGGAAACTCCACTCGAACGAAAATTTGTTCAAGAAATGGATTAAATCCCGTCATTTTTGATGGGCAGTTTACCCTAGTAGGAAATGATGATCACGCGAACAATATAATCTTACTGAATCAAGCAAGAACGTCATATGCTATGACAAAATTAAGATAAAGTTTGTTTGTATATAATTGATCTATCATTTCAAATTGGCAAGCAAAAATTGTTTTTCTAGCAGCTAGGATGAGTAGCACCATGACTATGTAGTAATACAGGCCAAGGTTCGGTCTGAATATCTCGTGTTGAATTTTTTGTGAGAAGACACAGAGCTTCGAGTTTCAAGGTTGAATTTCAATGAAGCGAAAACTAAGTTCAGATCGGGTTTCTGGGGGATGATGTGTCATGAATACATTTCAGTGTTTGATCAGACGATCGTGAATGTGAATTTGAATCTTTATCATATTCATTATGGAAAGTTTGATCACGAAATTTTAAACAGATAAATGATTAAAATCCGAAAGTTTAAGTCTTTTCAGATAATTAAACGAATCCCCTGGGTTTACACTGTACTGTGTATCAAATTTTTTATTCCTCCATGGCGCTCTTTTGTGACACAAAAATTATGCAGCATAAAGTATTCTTGTTTACACTGAGCTATACTTCTATTAAGTACTACATAAATGGTTGGATTAAAGTTGCATTGAATCTCTGTTAAACTTTGTTAATTTCGGAATTTAAAATTCAATTGAGAATTCCAATTGGTTTTGGGAATTTAGTAAAAATAATTGAGATGTGCTCTTTGGAGGTAATTTTCATCAACGAAAAACACAACGAATTCCGGTGAGTTAGTTTCTTCAATGCGGCTATCCCCGATCTCGACGTAACGAAGGTATGCAAAAATAAAATGCACTTCGTTTACATCGTTTGATCAACATTGCTGCTTACTTTATTTGTTCATATCCACATTGAAATACCTGTAGCTCATTTATTCTGTTTATACAACCGCAGTTTTCATTGGAGGAGTTGAAGAGACCATACGAGAGTAAAAAATCGACTAGGAGACTGTAGTTTTCTTTCCAACCAGTACCTTCATTTGTTGAAAAAAGACTTAGTCTCCACATTCATCAATTAAAAAAATACAAGAGATCCCAGAGTAGCTCCATGCTTAGCTCTAAAAAACAAGCAACTATCTATAAACCAATTACAACCCATTGTTTCCGATACTTGAAGTATAACATCATGCTAACTGTGAGCAGGTCTGCTAAAGCCACCACCGTGAAGCTTTCAGAGTAATGTACCTTCATCGTCACAGTAGTGTGTCTGTTTTATTTCTTCACTTAAGAGCAGAAATGCCGAGAAAATAGTTTCTTTGTTAATATTTTAGTAAAAATTTTCTAGATGATTTATGATGGCCTGCGCTGTCCATTTATTTGGGATCGGAAGCCATATTCTTCATCATGGAGAAGTAAGTGACTTTTCTTAAGTAGGTAAAAGGATCCATGCTCTTTGGGGATACCGCTCTTGAATAACTTGCTTGAACTTGACAGTACAAAAAATAAAACGATGCATCAAATTGCTAAATTTTATTTCACCTCTCTTTAAAACAGCAATTTCTCATGCAATTTTAGGAGAAGTTAAATAATTAGCAAAAGAAAGAGGACGGCAAATTTTGTATGAGAGAATCATACATTTTCAAATCGCTATCTTCTCAGTACTTCCGTATAGAACAGTTTTAATTAATTTTATTAGTTTTTTGTTATTTATCCAGACAAAAACTTTAGAAGTCTTGATTACCGTGACTATCGTTTCCTTGTAGTTGTACTATCGTCATTTTCACATGTATCAACAGAAAAGTTGCTTACAATGCATTTGAGATATCAAGTGTGCCCATAGTTTTCATTTTCGATCGCAATGTTGATTGAAAGTCTTTGAAAATAACTTTATACTAAGGCACAAAAATAATTGAATAAGGCAATTCTATTGTTGAGTTCTTTCGAGAGGGGCATAGTAGAATGAACGTTTTTCATTTTTCGAAAATTCTAATAATGATGTTTCGATAGGGTGATGATTTACAGTTGCCCTTGCAATGGCTCTAAAATGAATGTGTTTTGATGCATACATTCCTACTTCTCCATGCTAGTTATTTTTCTGCGGAGAATGATAACTGTTACTTCTGTTTTGCATTTTAATCTCATTTTCTTGAGGCGTCATCCATCCAGCTTCAAGTGAAATGATGCCGAAAATGCAGTTCTATTCAGCGATAACATAAAGCATTTCATACACTTTCGACAGAGTGACCTACAAATTTAAGATAGAAAAGAAAAATCATTGATTTTTTGTCCTTATAGATTCATAAAATCGTAGAATTTTATCCTATACAGAATTTCTAGAATAAATAAGCAGAATAAGGTACAGAATTATAAACAGACTACAGAATAAATTGACTAGAATATTGACTTTAGATGATTAACTGGTCAATAATGTATTTCGTACTGATTTACTATCAAACTAAACAAAAAGCGTTCGCTTGGAAAGTTTGTGAACAAATTAAAAACATTCTAGCACATTGCCCTAATTAAAACATTTGAAAGTTAAGTTTCGACGAGGGAGAATCCAACGAAACACTTTTAAAATAAAGTTCAGAGCAAATCAGCTTTCAAAACACATTGCTTGAGTGCTGATATTGGAAAGCTTAGATCATATTTAAGTGTTGCATTAAGCCAGCCATCGAAATTTTCACATATTACAAAAAGAGGTACATGAAATACAAAAAATAAGATCTTCAAATTATGATTAATTATTACTGTCAAAATGTTTCAGTCTAGCCGGTTTGAATTAATATTAATTGGCTCCCTTGGAGGTCTTGTTTACCAATCGCAGTAGGTACTTGTCCAGCTTCGCAGTTGCATTAATTGCTCATTGCCTGATCAGTTTTGCACGAGTTTGAGCGGACAGCTTTTGAGAGAAACGTTGATGGCGCAGTTCAACATTCTGCGTCCAATACATTTAATATTGCCCAATATTGTCCAACAATATTGGTGCATCCAACATTGTTCGAAAAAGAGTTCTTTGCTTTCCTCAGAACTTAATATCAGGCTCTTCACGCCATGAGATATTCGTTGATGTAAATGTTCAGCTTTTTCATACCCTAATCATTTATAGCTTCATGCTTCGTTCGTGTCATCCAAATTCTAAAGCTATGCTGATTTTCTCCACCTTTTATCAGTTTTTTTCGTTCCAATTATCTTTGCCGTAATGATACCAGAGGCACCTACACTAAAATTTATTTAATCATTTATAAGGTTTGAAACGAATGCCGTACAGCTCTCGTGTACGGGCAACCATGTCACTTGAATGATGTACTTTCAATGTTTTTCTTATTTTCTCGTTCTTTATTCATCACAAGTGCGTAGGCTAGACGGGAAAATTAGTGTTTTATTAAACTTTGTTTTTCTTACGTAGCATATTTCTGCTTGTTTTTTGACTATGTTTCCACTTACTCCTTAAGGTTAATAATTTCTTTTGAAAACTTTTTGCTATGTTATTAGATTGGTGCAGTAGAATACAAATTAGTTTAATTGGGTTTGAAAGCATTCGATATCAGGTTGAGAGGTCAAGTTGACAACCAGCGTTGGCCCTTGCATTGGCTTGCAGGAAGTGTGAGAAATATCAGCAATTTATTCTCCCTCTCGTTGAGAAAATGCGGTCTGCTGAGGATATGTTTACATGCACAATACAATTGTTAGTTGCAGTATCACTTGTTCTTTGCTTTTTATCCACATTTGTTTTCAATTCCAATCCTGTTCCATCCCCCGGCTGGTCGTGATGTGTACTTTTATCTCAGTGACAGTGCTCTCTGGAGAGGAACTTGAAAACTTGCTCTCTAGAGTGTGGCTTGAAAACTTGCTCTCTGGAGAGAGAATTGAAACATTGCTCTCTAAAGTGTGGCTTGAAAACTTGCTCTCTGGAGTGCAGCTTGACAACTTGCTCTCTGAAGTGTGACCTATGTACTTGGTCTACATATTGTACCCTGAAAATGGGAAAAACAAGTGTGCAACGGTAAAAATCCAGACCACTGAACTGCGAGTACAAATTCAAATTTAAGCTGCTGAGGCTAATGAAAGTAGCTGAATACGCTAGCTTATGAATAATTTTTAAACAAATTTTGAGCCAGCTTGAAGGCGCTTGGACCGTGGTGGACGTCACATGAAGCTGCCATTTTTTATCTTGTTCTACTTCTGTGTGACGTGCGGTTAATTATTTCGTGTGTGCTCGCGTTAATTATAGTAGAATATGCGAAACATATAACAAAATTCAATAAAAATGAACCAAAAAGATAGAATTTAAATCGAAAGAAAATAAACCAAATAGATGAAAATATAAATCATCTGTTATCCAGTATCAGGAGCAAAAAATACTTCGTACTCACGAAAATATCCCCAGCACGAATATTCACGAGAGTTTCATGAAGGGTTACTCTTGCCATGTTGCTGAGGGCTGATGCGACTCAGTCAATCAGAAGCTAGTTTTTTATGTGACTTCATAGTTCCTGTCACTCACTGGTTTGGTAATTGATATTTCACTTATTTCCAAACTGAATACAGAGTGCCGTTTAATTTTGTCAAACTGTTGTAGCATTTCGAAAATATCTGGCCACCAGCCTCGTTGCTCGCACTGACAGTTGAACTCATGGGCTATTCAAGTGATAAGGTGTGTTCCAAATTCAAGTAATTCCCATCAATTTTGTGATAATCGATAATCTTTTTCTTGGAAATGGTTCTAATTTTCAGATACATATGTGTTGCTTAACGATATCGTTTAATGCGTGTTCTATTCCGCGATTGAGCATCAAATTGTTTTTCTGATCAAGGTTTCGTGAGGAATATCGTAACACCAGAAATGTTGAGAAGCGGGACGCTTACCTAATTGATAGTGATTGCTTTACGCTTGTTTCATATGTAGGTCATCAAACTCATGCTCAATGAGATAGCACGGCAGATATTATGCATTATTTTTCCATGTTATCTGATGAGGTAAATCAATAGCGTCTAAAACCATGGAATGGAGATCACTTTTTTCAAATGTCGTTAGGACGATGCCCCTTCTCACCTCTCCTCCGCAGTGACGTGAGAGCTGTCACTACGAATTTTGATACAAATGGACGTGATGGACGAGACATGAAGCCGCCATTTTCTATCATGTACTATTTTTATATGGCGTGCACTGAACTGCTCGTAGCAACCATTGCACCAAACTTTCTGCTCATTGATGAAGATAGAAGACACAATTATTTTTTAAGAAAATCGGTAGAACGATAGTAATTTGGACGGATGACCCTACCTTGAATATCGAAGTTCTAAACGTCAATTTACTTGATTCTTGTTCACTCATTTCTCTTACTATTTCAGAAATTTCAAATTATGATCTAAAAACGAATGAATTTGCCTTAAAACCCATGGAATGAGGTATTATTTGCAGTTAAGTTCAGAGTAAAATCAATGAAACCTACTGACGCATTAGACATGAAAGAATTTCTTACCCCAAGAAATGTTATCTGGCAGATGATGAAAAATTCCATCTAAGTCTATCACACAGCGATGAGTTACAGTTTCAGAAATTTGTATTGATTCACATGTATACTTAGAAGACTATGAAATAATGTTCTTTCTTTATACTCACCTGTGATTACATAGTCAAACCTGAAACAATGAAACGCAGTCAAACAAACGTAAGTACAGTAAGTACTGTCCAGGCTGTACAATTTATCGTTGACTGTTTGAAAACCTATGATCAGTATTAATCTATTAAAAGGGACAATCTTTGCAATTTTCTTTGTTGATAAACATTGCAAATATACTTAAACACATATCAATATTACCCTCCGTTACCCCAACCGTTGATGACCGCTGCCAGCTTTGAGTTATGTCTACAGTACACGACGGGCTGCCTGACGCCTCAGTCAGTGGGCTGAAGTGCTGTCCGTGTGTTGAAGTGCAGTCCGTGTGTTGAAGTGCTGTCTGTGTGTTGAAGTGCAGTCCGTGTGTTGAAGTGCTGTCCGTGTGTTGAAGTACAGTCCGTGTGTTGAAGTGCTGTCCATGTGTTGAAGGGGCTTTGCACCTCAAGACAACAGCACCGCATAAATACGGCCTTTATCAACTTCGGGCGCCCAGATTCACCACAGAACTGACGTGCGGGCGGGCGAAAAGTAACGTTAAAGTAAGAAGAGTTTCACATTCGCAAGACTAAACCATATATGTTTACTGAGGCTGGTTCAATATTGTTTCATGTAATTAGCATTTTTACTGCGAACTTTACAAGTTGCTAAATATTGCTGAAAAAATCGTCTTTTTTCAGCAGAATAGAGGTCGATGTGGCTTGGAATGCGTAGAGGTCGTTCTGGACAATAGAATTTTTCAACAATATTTTGACGTGAAAGAACAATTTCAAGTGATTATCCAGTGCTTTAATCACTTATTGTGTGACAGTGTTCTTAGTTGTGTTCTATTGCGTGCCCCCAAGTGACCCCGGCTCTTTGTTCTGCTGAAGTGGCACAGACGCCACGAAACTCCAGTGTTCACAGTCCTACCCTGGCTCTAACGAAGGTCACCTAACGAGGTGAGTTGACCAAGTGGATTTAATGTTCTTAAATAGAAGAATTGTATTTGTTCCTTTTTTTAAACGTTAGCATTTATTTAATAACTGCTTAGGATATTATACGTGATATATTTGGTACAGTTCGAAGTCAATAGGTTTGAAAATCCTTATTTTCTGTGAAATTTCATTGATCTTGCTAAGGCAAAATGAGATAGATACTTTCTTAAAGAAAATCGTGTTAAAGGTTATCTTTCCATTCAGATTGGATGACTTTTAAAGGTTTTCCTCATTGTTCCATGAGCATTATCATTTGTCTCAAATATGTGTGTCGAGCTGCCTCGTCTTAGAGCCAAGTTTTTCGCAGGCTTTCACTTTTGAGCTGTGACGTTATCCGTAAAACTCAAGTCCTCAGGTTGTTTGTTGCATCAAGGTGATCAATTTATTTTTATATAACAAAACCTTAGTACGATAACATTTTCCTACAAGCCTCTTTAGACTCACGAATGCTTTGCTTTTTGTTTTTAATGCTATTCATTGTTGCCAAGACATTGAAGTCAAATCCTTTTCCAATTTTGTTTAAATGGGAGTGAGTAATCATCGGGTCTGATTTCCATCATCCTAGTAATAAAACACCAGAAAATTATCCCTGAAGTTTCTTTTCTTTGTCGATTTCCCTGCGGAAGTTCCTTTGTGTCCTCCATCCTTGTTAGAAGATTTCTTTGGCGCCTTCACAACACGACTGTAGAGCTTAATTTTTTTCAGTGTCAGTACTTCGGTGTTGTTTGACTATCACTGATGTTTAACACATTTCCTGCAAAGGGAAGGGACCCACCCGTGGTCACTGAGGTGATATTCATAACACTGCTGACCGGCCTACAGTCACTAACTCAATTTTTGTAAATGCTTAATGAAAGCTAAATGAAGCAACGATCCAATTAATATTTGCAATTCTGAAAAAAAAGTTATTACAATGGACTTTAAATTTGAATTTAACATTGAACTCCAGTTTAATCCATCACTCGGAACGTGGTGAACCATTGAAAAAAAACGACATTTCAACAGGATTCATTGCATTCATGTTTTTCATGCATTGCTTTTATTACGAGAGTAATCAGAGATTTATTTGGCATATAATGGCACCATTTTATAATTTACTGTTTATACAAAACAGTGGCAAATTCACATTGTGTCATTTTACAATTTAATGTTTGGCTTGACCATAAAACATGAAACTGATTAGAAAGGGATCATGACTCTCAGGCTTACTAATCTTGAACTAGTCACTTTAGTAATATCCTTGTGAAATAAATTAACACCTTCGAATTGGTTTAAACCATCATTCGTATGCTCATCTCAAGTAGCAGAGTTGGAGTACTCTCCACTTAGCCTCTCTTGTTAGAATTCAGTGTCGTATCACCGATGAATAAATGATATGGTGGTTGATCACGGACGAATTGAAGGCGAGTTGGCCGTCTCTCCCTTGGAACGCTTTCCGGCGTGCCCTTAATTCAGCGCGGACGAGTTGTTAGAAGCTTATCATCCGTAAAACTTTTGGTTGGTTATGGCCATGACATTTTATGAACGGCGATCCATTGTTTACTACCGCAAAATTATCGACGCATCTTTATTCGTACAATAAACGGATATCCTCCGATGAGTTTTGCTTTTGAAAAGAGTTCAAGAAGTTGATCAAACTGAAAATAATTTTTTTATCTAATCTATTCATAAATAAGACTTCCATTGATGGACCGAAATGATACTGGCGCGTTAGTTGAAGCTGATACTTATCTTCAATAATTTTTGACAATGATCTTGTGCGTCTCACTGGACACTTGATGCATGTTATATAGTCACTGGGACCAAATTTGAACAGGAACTCATTTCAAATTTATCAAAGTTAAATCTTCGTAACAAGTACCACGGGCATAAACAGGCTACTAAAAAAACGCCAAATACCTTCAATTAACATTTTTTGCTGCGGCCAGACTTAATTTCATAGCATAAAAATAAAGAAGGGTTTTTATCTGCATGCGAATTTCACGTGTTCTAAAACGGTCACTCTCTTGCTGAACAAGGAAATTGATGTTCTGTACTTCAAATTATAATTTTTCCTACTATGGAGAAAAAATATCTTGTTTTTCTCAAACACTATTCGCCCCATCATTTTGTTGCTGCGCTGTAATTGCTACGTACATAAGTTGTGCACAGTGTATGGAATTATTTCTAATACAAATATCTGACTAGCGAAAAATTCGTATAATATTTTCAAGCGACGATCTCTAGATTTTCTGACATTTTGAGAACATAATTTGTGAAGCAGTAAATGAAATATTCCGTATGAGCTCGATTCTGCCGATCACTCGTTATTTTCCTCACTAATTAAGTCTAAACGTTCAGTTTCAAAACACTCCGACCGTGACTTTAATATGACCTAAGGGTAAGAACGAATGAAGAATCGAAGATCTGGAGGACAATTTTTTCCTCGTTACAACAAAGTGTAGAAAAATTTATGACTTGGAAAGAGTGATTTAAACTAGTGCAATGATTTTGTGTAGCTGATTGGGATGGAGAATCTTATGAGACGGCGCGTTCTATGAGAGGTACCAGAGTGTTGTCGCTGGCGTATGAGTTATTTGAGAGTTGTACATCCAACGGATGTTGAAGACATCAATCACATCTGTAGAGATTCACAACATCACTACTCAGGCAGTCGTCCAGTCGTTCCTCTCTGCAAAGCAGAAATGAAGTTATCCTAAAGAAAAATGATTTTGATAAAACACGTGCACGTTAACAGTAGTAAAACTGATATAGATCATGGACATTAGTTCTTTCGCCATTTCTGTGTTCAAGTAGCTTATGAACAGTGGCTTTGTGAAAATTTTCGACTTGCTTCATTCAAAGTTGTAGGAGGAGCGAAAAACATTTTATCTAAAAGCTGTCGAACAATACGATGAAAGAAAAATTTAGGAGACACATTTTGCACCAGCATCTTGTGATTCTATTTCCTTATGAAAAATTGTAAAGAAAGTAAAGATTCATGATGCTCTCTGTCGTAACTACGGTCTTGATGAATTCCTTGCTCAAGTAGATCAATAAATTAGCACTGAAATCGGGGGGAAGATGCTTCACTGTGAACAGATGGAATACGTATGGAGTTTAAATTTTTGACCAGAGTATCCAACAATAGAAATTGGTCATCTGGTTCCATTTTCAGTACAAACTTTTTTTGCGAGTTGCAGACAATGATAATATGAAAAAATTGATGAGCTTTTCTAAAGTGGGAAACAATATGCAAGTGTCGTCCAAATCTTACTGTAAAACTTTAAATTAAAATTAGAAAGGTACGAATTCGAAAACTGCTATTTTCTACATTAGCCAGAAATGCCCTTGATACGATCAAGAGATTGTCTTGATTCCATTACAAATCAGTGAGTTCATTAATGAATCGCACCATTGAGAACAAAATAAAACTCTTCAGATGTAATTTTGAGTAAATTTTTAAATTACGACCTGTTGCGACATCACATTCGTATATGGCTTCAAGAAGTATATTTATAAATTCCTCTTGCAGATCATTTATTCACAAAGAGTCTTCATCAAAATAAAATAAAAATAAATTCTTTATGTTAGTGATAATAACCAAATTACTGAGAAATTGATGAGAATTATCAAAACGAATTCGCTCCAACCAAAATTTGAAGAAAAGTAACACTTAGCTCAGAATTATTGATGTGACAGGAAAATGATGTGGGTGTAATGGGCTGCGGTTTGTCCACTACAGGTAAACCGTAAAGTTTACCCAGTTAAGAACTAAAGGTAGGGTAAGATCTAAAGGATTCATCAGTTGACATACCGTTTTCGTTTACCTCTGCTGAAGCTATGGCTTATTTCATTTCATAGCTTAAGACGCACAGTTTTTCATCTATGACCGAAACTTTTCCTTGTCCGAAAGAATGAGTTTCAATTTGCCGCAGAATCTTTTTCGTCCAATATTACACCAGCATTGCTTTTGACAGGCTTAGTTAAGTGGACTGAGTCGTCTGAACCCAACCCTTTCAAGTAGAACAATCTTTTCTGGTAAAGCATACACGAGTTACGATGACGGTAAAATTATCTGAAAAATTCGTCAACAAAAATATTAAACTTTAACGCAAGAGATATTCACTTCTTAAATTATTCATGAATTTTTTTTACCTAAACGGAAGATATACTCGTCAATTTCCAGATACGAAGACCGAATTCCAGTCCAATAGAAAAATGTGTATTTTTAAATGTTGTTCAAGAATGGCTTTGGATGGAGAACCGACTTGCTTCTTACAGAATCCGAACTTGCAAGGGAAATTGCAGTGAACTGAAAAATTTCAATTAAAAAACAATTCTGTGACTTTAATCAACTTTAAAAGTGACGTTAAAAGTTTTGCTCTGAAAATATTGCTTAGTTTTAATGAGTTCAGCGTTTCTTTAACGCAAAGGAAAGCTCCATTCATTCTCCATCATTCAAACTTAACAGAAGCAAAATACATGTACTAGCAGGAGAGAAGCAGCAAGAGTGTCACGCTTTCTTGATCGCTTGCAGTATTTACCGCCAGCACTCGGCGTTATTTTATTTTTTTATGGATAATGCACGTATGCTCGCGAATATTGGCTTGAATCCAAGTACTGGGTGCCATATGCAAGTTGTGCTGCTCAGTGCATTTATAAAAGTTTTTGCGACGATTTCTGTTATTTTAGCTTAATTCATCAGTTAATTTGATGACAAAAGTGTCCCATTGTAGGTCACCTGAATAATAAGTTTTTACATATTTTATTGTCACAAAAGACTTTTCCATACATCGTCAATGCGTAACTCACATTTGGATTATGAGAGAAATAAAATACTACGGTAATAAATAAAAATTTAAGACCTTGAGCGATATGCTGCTCCAGTAATCAAATATTAATACGGCCACTTCCGAACACCTGTCAGCAAAATCTGCTTTCAAACGATGTTAGCTCTTTGACACAGCGCAGTGCAAACTGCAGTTTTTTAAGCAATATATTTTTGAACTGAAACACACATTCATTTGCGAGTAATTAAATGCTACAAATGGTTCTTTCATTAAAAGTTCTTGAATTTCCAATCCTGCCATGCATGGGCGAATTAAAATGCAAGTATTTTTTGAAATACAATCTGTCAGTCGAAGTGCATCTGTGTGAAACAGTTTTCGGGTCACAGACATTAAAGTTAAAAGAGTAATTGGGCCGGTCAAAGGGCATTCGATTGAAAAAGCGTGTGATTCAAAGATGGTTTGTGTCGGAGAGCATTTAATTCATGGAGAATGTGCTTAAAGAATATTTGAACCAAAAAGTATTAAGGTTAAAAAGGATTTAAAAAAAACATTCAAATCGAAGACAATTTTTTGAAGTGAATTTGTGTCAAAAAACCTTTCTGAAAAGGAGTCACTGTATTAGTGTTCATGCTCGTATATTGTGCTCATTAATGCATTCAATTTGCTTATTAGAAAATATCATGTAAAGATTCTCATTTGTATTTTTTTTGTTCCACTGAGCCAAAATATTCTGAATAATTTTTGTTGCTATGTCTCCTTCCGCTGAGTATGCTGATCATCCTGGAATCATCTCTCCAACTAGAAGATAAAAATATTTGTTGAACCTTGAAACTAGTGATGCTGAAAGGTCTACAGCAGTGCTCAGTCAGCAGCCTTTTCAGCTTCTTATTAAGCTTCATTTGAGCTCCAGACACTTTATTGGACCACTCAACGACGAAACAATCACAGAATTACAACCAACAATAAATCTTCCACGGTTCAGTTGCACTTTTCATTTATAACTTTGGGGAGTTGCTCAAAGAACTGTAATTAATGCTGATTAAAAATCCGTCTAGCAACAAGAAGAAGATTTTCAAGTGCTTTAATTGGAGCTGTAAGTTGACCATCTCAATTGAAAACATTCGCTTTGCACGGGGAAGAGAACAGGGTTGCCAGATGAGCTATTTTTGTCGTTAAAATTTACGAGTTAATTTTTTAAAATGAATGTGGTTTCAAGAAAATTTTATAAAGCATTGTGACAAGTGCTTTTTTCAACTAAATAATTTTGAGGAAGCTTACGCCTAGTTTGTGAATTTAGGCAAAAAAATAGATAATCGAGGTTTCCTGAGGGGAGACTGCCTGATTGAGAACTTACAGGAGAGATTTTCTAAAACAAAATAAAAGTTTCAGTTTCTCAAACAGTGTTTGATCAATTAGCTCTCAGCATTGGCGATGGTATGTTGGGTTAAATTTAGCAAGGTTATGTTAAGTTAGGTTAGGTTAGGTTAGATTAGGTTATATTAGGTTAGGCTAGATTAGGTTAGGCTAGATTAGGTTAGGCTAGATTAGGTTAGGCTAGGTCACAGAAGTGAGCAGTAGCGCGCTATATGTAGCAGTAGCGGTTGCGCCCGTTACATGTTTAAGTAGCGATACGAAGTTCTGCTGCTACAACCATACAGCTCAATTTACTAAATAGTCAAATAGGTTATACAGGGTGGCGCACAAGTCATTTTACCATTTTAATATGAAATATGTTTTTCAATTAATTAATTTCGATTTTTCTTTTCAGAATTACAAAGTTACGTCGTTGAAAATTTAAGTATGAATAAATTCATAACCGAAGCGAGAGTGCAGATAATTGAATTTTGGTTTGAAAATGGACTCTCAATTATTAGCACAGAGTGTACAGATATGCTATTAAATTTTGTTCGTACGTGTGAGAAAAAGTGTACGTGAATAAACCTCAAACTATCCAACAACTTAACGGAAACACAAGGAGAAAATTGAGTCCATACAGCCTCAGATGCTAAGAACTGTCTTGAAAAATGCCTTACAAATAGCTCGTGTTTGCGAGTCTGAAAATAGAGGCCATTTATGTGGTATCATTTACCTATAAATCAAAATAAAATTTCAATTTTTAAACTGTGTAATGAAAAAGAATTTATAAAGTATACTCATTTACACAGAGACATTTTAAATTAAAATGGTATAGTGACTTATGTGCCACCCTGTAGAATAGAACTATAAGAAGGAATTCGGTGTAGTGCTGTTCACTTGTTACCAGTGAATAATTGCATAAGCTGTTGGGTGCCTTCTCGGAGTCTGATTGAACCTCTCGGATCTCCCGCCCAGGCTGCCACAGATCATTTACTGAAAATATCCAACTTATCGCAATATGGCTTTCAGCAGGAAGGGTACTGTCATCACCTAGAGCTTTGTGTACACTGTAGCACGCGAATCCCTTCTAGTGCTGCTGTGGAGAGGATGTTTTCTTTTGGAAAGTAAGTCATGAAATCAAAGCGGGTAAGCTTCTCAGATAACCTTTTTGCTGAAATGGTAAAAATATAGTAGCTAAATGGAATATTATTCCGTGTAGTTCGCATACGACCACTATGATATCTATCTCAAATGCCGTCTAACTTGAAGTTGGAATGGAACTGGTTAAATCTCTGATTTATTATTTATATATATGTTAAAAATTTATTAGATTGGTTAATGAAAGTAGAAATCCATTTAGGGATGGTAAAATATAAAACTAATAAAACATCTGTAACACTTACTTATCTACTCCTATTCTAGTTAAGTTAGGTTAATGTCGGTTAAGGTGCATTGACATTTTTAGAAAAGCATTTTAATATTATGAAATATTTATTAGTTAATGGTAATAATAGAACAATAAATGTTTTAAGTTTTTCAATAATTCTTGCTATTGTAGCGCCTTATGTAGCGGCGCTACATTTGACTGTACAATTGACTGATACAATTAGAGCGTGTAGTGGTAGCGCCACCTACATTTTAAAGTAGCCCCGCCCAGCTCTGCTAGGTCAGCTGAGGTTGGTATAGGCTTAGTTAGATTAAGTTTGCTAGGTCAGCTGAGGTTGGTATAGGTTTAGATTAAGTTAGGTAAAGTTAGCTTAGCTTAGATTAGGTTGGGTTAGTTTAGGCTAGGCTCAGTTAGGTTTGGTGCGGTTAGGTGAAGTTTGGTATGGTACACATTTAATCAAGAATCGCTTGTTATGAAAATTTCAGACACTCTGACTGAAGATCTTCAAATATCCCCACAAAATATAGCGACTTATTTATAAATCAGGGTACATCAAAACCTTTTCGTGGAAACAAGGTTTTAAAAATCGGTGTTCCTAAATTCATGAAGTTGGCTGGCTTGAGTTAGTTTTCATGCAGTAATGCACAATACATCTATAAATAATTAACTTCAAACGCCATTCCTTAGAGAATTCAGCGTTGATGTTGACTTTGTACTTCGTACACTTGGATTTGGGCACAACTTCTTTGTGGCATCACCTAACGAAGGCCCTCAGCTGCTCATGAAGCATCTGTCATTTTTATTTTTTTTGGAGAATCTTTTATTTCACAGCTCAAAATACCATTCAAACGAGACATTTCTCAAAAACTTTCGCTAAGGTTGAAATTAACGTTTCATAATTATTTCCTCTGTATTGAAAAAGTTTCCAAGTAACGAGGTTAAGCAGCTTATGCAATGGGGGAAGGCAGAAGTCATGAAGAACTCCAGAGGAAAATTATTTGTAATCGGCTTAGAGACCTTATTATCATATGCATTTTTTTTGTTTTTTTTGTTTTCATTTTCGAAACTCGAATCCAACCATATGTAGAGCTGAAAGTAATCTAAATACTGGTAGTGAAATCCGTGGACTTCAAACCCAATTTATTTCAAATTTCCGCAAGAAGGATGTTCGGGACGAAACTAAAAAGCGAATCCTTTTTTTATTTATAAAGCACTGCAGCGAAAAAAATTGAAAGCAACGAATTAAAAAACTTCTATATCGAAAGGACTGATAACATCTGGAATAATGGTATTGGCACATGGCTTGCTTATTTACCCATTGTTTTCCGGAGGATTTACAAAATCTTTTCTAAGCTCGACCAATCTCCCTATTTTCATGTTCATCAGTGTGATTTTTTAATCTATTCTTCCAATTTCAAAACGTCCTCTATCTCACTTTATGGTGTATTGTTTTTAAAGCATTTTTCGTAGAGACTGTATCCATCTCTAAGAACGCATTCATAAAACGCATTGAAGTCCGTTAACTCATAAAATGGGTCCTTCCCTCTGCAATAAGTGCGAATTTATTGTTCATTTGACGTGAGGGCGGTCAGGGCAAAGCCGTCCATGACTCTTTCTCTGGCACCAGCCTCATATCGCATCTGTAATGAAAACCACGGCCGCTCTGCTGCGGTGGCGGGGTCTTAAAGCAGCTTATTTTGCAGACCATTTCAGCGTGTTTCCGATCTTGAAATCTTATTTCCAAACCGTAGACCTTGCTAATGTGAGCAATTTTATTATTTTCTGATTTTCATTGGTTTTCATTTTGGAAAAAATCATTGATTTTTTCATTTTGCTCATTTGGGTATTTTTTCTGTGTATGGGATTGCCTAATACAGAAGGAATCACAGAGGCAATTGTAAAACTGATCATATCATAGCAAGTCTGGCAAATAATGACTTGAATTTTCTAGCTCCCAATGAACTGGGCTAGATTTTTGTTCATTACCGATCAGTTTTTCTCACAAAATGCATTTCGGGAACGCTATCAAATGTTAGGCGTATATGTTCCGTTGAATTTTAGGTTTTGAACTAAAAAAAGAGAACTTCAGCCATGATGTGCAGACAGAAGCCTGATCGTTTTCTTCAGCGTGTTTTAATTACTTTTTAATAATTAATTTTCAATATCTCGTGAGTGCTGCCAATTTTTACGTACGTATAAATTGTGAGAGTTAATTGGTTCCGAAAGAGGCTAAATCATAATTAATAGGAACTCGGCGCCATTAAAATATACATCACTGAATTATGAGCGTGCACATGTTGAAAAAAAGTGCTCGCCACTAAATTTCAAATGTTCATCACTGAACTGTGAGCGCACTTCAATTTATTGATGGAGCAAAGAGTTTAAATTAAGCCATGTGCCAGTTACGCAAATCAAGCACCAATGAAATGAAATCTGGCATCGATTCATCGAGATTATTCATCACTAAGTTAAACCCTATGAGTCACTTGAAAAAAATAGTGCACCACTTCAATAAAATGATGCACTTCGTCATCAAAATCGTAACGATCTTCATCAAATCATATACCATTTAATTAAAATCGTGTACCACTTCCTTAAAATCGCAAACCAATTAATGAAAATCGTGTGCCACTTCGTTGCAATTGTGAATCACTTCATTACTATCGTGAACCACTACTTTAAATCGTGTGTCACTTCATTCAAATCGTACGCAACATCATCAAAATCATGTACCACTTCATTAAAATCGTGTAAAACTAAATGAAATTGTCTAAAAAATTTGTCACTTTGCTTGAATCGCAATGCTAATAGAAATTTAAAAGCGAAGAAAATGCTGATAAAACTAGTCATACATACTCAAATTGAGAAAAAACAAAATCGAAAAAGTCCAGCTCCATCTTCAGTTCTGTAAAATACAATGAATTCAAAAAAGTGCAAAAAGTACAAACATTACGAAGAATACAAGCAATACAAAAAAGTAAAACGAACAAAATTGTAACAACAAAAAGATAACTAAATGTCAGACTATTCCTAGTCTGACATAGTTGTTAGTTGTTCGTGAGGAAGATTTTAAAGTCATTGATAGCGCTCCCAATGAGTTTGACCTACGAATTTTAGAATCCCTTCATATTTTTAAAGGAAAACCTTCCTTAAATAATATGCTTAGTTCCTACCCCCTTCAAATAGTAAATTCTTAGTGTGTATTTTTTCGTTTTTTCGTTACTTTCTTGCTAGTCTTTAAGAATAGTCTGACATTTAGTTATCTTTTTGTTGTTACAATTATGTTCGTTTTACTTTTTTGTATTAAATGAAATTGTTCGCAATTTCATTAAAATCGTTTTTTAATTCATTAGAAAAGTTCACCACTTCTTGATGATCGCGCACCACTTCATTATAGACTTGCGCACCACGTTAGTAAAAGCGTACACCCGAAAATTATGTGCACCATTCAATTCGCTTTCAGAAACCTGCACAAACTTATGAGAAGTGTAGCTTTTCTAAAAACTTCTTGAGTTACAATCTTCGAAGTGAGATGTATTAACACTATGAAGACTTTTGCTTAACGAGGTTTAAGTAACCAAATTTTCAATGCTAAACACGGAGGAAGAAGTCATAGACATTTATATAGATCCAATAATTCTTGATGCACAATTCTTTACTCATAATATGATATTGTTTACACCTGCAATATTGGCTTAGTTAAATTTTTACCCCAAGTTTATGGCAAGCTGGTTATTAGTATCAGTATGTTCCTCACTTAACAATGTCAGTAAATCCCACCATGAAGATTTGCTGAATGTGAGACGTCACTTAGATTTTAAATCTGTTAATTTACCAATTTTTTTACACTTTGTGTGTTTTTATTGGGCTAATGACACCTGTGTGAAATATAGTGTAAAAGGTTATTCAATTAACGAAAGTTTATTTTCTTCATATTTATGATATTTAAGCTGGAAATTTCGAGTTTGATATTCAATGAAAACATTAGTTTCCAGAGCATAAAATACGTAGCTTAATTTGACCTTTTGCTAGTTTAAAATAATAATTGAAATTTAAACAGATTTTATCAGGTTGGTTAACTCATCAAATATGTTGACTAACCGATGTTTGTTGATGAAATATGCTCGAGAAACAACGCATTTCCTTGAAGAGTTTCAAATATGGATGAATGTTTGTTTTGACCCGAAAAAATCTAACGATCAGCGTAAATGCTTTTTAAATTAAACTGACTTCACAGTTTGTTTTTCTGGTAATGCTAGAGTCCACATGTCAGATCCTGTTCCCAATTTGCAGTACACGAGTTAAAACCTGCTTCGATATTTTTGTTTTCAACGAATTTTTGTTTATTTTTGTTTTTCCGTTCTCAACTTTGAAGAAGGCGAGTTTTTCCTTCTATTAGGCGGCTTCTTGTCATAAAAGTTCTTATTGTTATTCGTCTTTTCCTCTTTCGATAGCTCTTTGAGGCCTGGGTTCTTGGTTGATTGTGCGCTTCGTTCTTCCTTTTGGCGAGTACTGAATGTAGTTTAAATAAATATTGAATGCTGAGAATTACTGAAACCGTTTTTTAAATAAGAGTCTAACAAAATTTACGAAAGCAATGGGAGTTGCGAATAAGTCCATGCCAATCGGAGAGACCTTAACTCATCAATTTCTTCGTGATAGAACTCAACTTGAAGAGTCAAACTGCTCTGACCTGATTTCTTGGAAGGCGCCAACAATTAATTTTGAGCGATTCTGTTGTAATATTTATTGAAATTCTTTTACGACATCACAGACAGCCGTAGATGCATGGTCAAAATGAATTCGGCTTGATCTTCATTTAATCTTTAATTTGAAGAGATTTAATCTATGTTCCATCATTTACAGCAACATGAGAATAGAAGCTCCGCACAAGATGCTTTTAATATTGAAATCTCAAAACCGTCAAGTTATTCGTGAATAAATGTTTTCTCTCCAAGAGGTAAAATCCTTTCAATCATCGCTTGGAAAACAACACCCCCTCACTGCTCAACAGGGGAAAAACATTTAGTTTATGTTCTTTGATCAAGGACATGCATTCAAATGAAAACAAACTGCAGGGATCATAAGTTTTCAGCGGCTGCAAAACATCACAATCTCATAAAAATTGCTTCCTGAAAATTCAGTTTTCTAATGAATTCAACGAACTCTATTGGACTTTACTGAGGTAAGTAATTCAATTACAGTAGCCGTGAACAGAGGAAGCATGAAACACCTGAGCCTCTTTTTCAGAATAGAAGTTTTTTACTTCCAGCGCAAATGCATTTGACCCGAGCAAAAAGTTCATGAAATCATGCTGGAATTCTAGCGGAATCGAGTGAGCACTGTTGGGCGTTCCAACATTTGCGCAGCAGAAGTATTGAATATACAATATTTTTGCTCGACTTCCAACGAAGTCTGTGTCCCTGGAGAATTTGCTTTCAGTACTTTAGAGTTAATTATTTAGAAGTAGAAGTCAGAAATTTAAATTTATAGCGATATATTACTCCTGAAGTAAAGATGTGCGTCAATCTACACCAGTTCCTGGTTAAGAATTAGTTGTATAGTTCATAAACTTACTCGATAGCTAATTTAGATGTTCAAAATCGTGCGCCTCACTTTGTAGTTCATAGAGTTTAGGCTCCAAAATCTTGGAAACTTCGTAAAATTCGCACCCCTACCGTCAATGTTGGCGTGTTTGCAGGAGTTCCAGCCTTGGAGGGCGCAAACTGTGCTGGTAAACACTAAGAAACGCCCAAAGTTTCACGACATCGAAGGCTTCGATATTCTTAAGCTAAAATGAAAAATGTTTAAAATTAATACTTTCTTCTACGTCCTCCGAAAGTGTGCTTCTCGCTGTGACGCGTGGATAACTTCTTCTAAAAAGGACTGACTTTCGATGCAGTGGCGAGAATGCTGTAAAATGTTCCTGACAGAAGATGGGGCCAAGAGAATATTCTATATCCCAAAAAATGATCACCCAGAGACATTCCGAAATTTTTTTTGTGGCTTCGTTTTCCTGATTTCCTTGGGTCGAAGGTTGTTAAAGCAATTGAATGAGATGAGATTTAAATTCGTATTTTAATGTTCGCTACTGCATGGTTTGAAAGTGTCGGCGAAAACGAAGTCGTAGAAAACAAGATTGGGAATTAAATGCTAGCTTGATTAATAACAGTATAACAATTTTTTGCTTAGCTTAAGTTGAGCATCGGTGGACGCCAGGCGCACGTCTGCAGAGCGGAAAAGAAACTCGAGATTAGCATCGCGCGATGTTTAGCCTCTATATCAAATGATAAAGCGTGTCTTTTTCTCACAGGTGAGACAAAATTTGTTTTATTCACGCAAAACATCCTTCTACGTGGTGGGAATTTTATTCTTTCATCGTGGACTGGCAACTGGAGTTCATGATAGTGTCGGGACTATCCGCCCACTTAGTAATGGACTTAGTGACCAGCCTATCGCAGGTGCTGTCTCCATAGCTCGGGAGGAAATATCTTGTGTGTTCTCAATTACCTTCATCAAAAGTAAATTGAATTGCAGATTTTTATGACAAGCTGAATTTTTTTTGAACGTAGGGAATTTTTTCTCCTTGGTTCAGGCAAAGCTACGTAAATCCGCATTTGAGATTAACTCTGTGATTGGCTAAAAATTAGCTAGCCTTTGATTTCTTTTAAATGTCCTGATAATTTTGCAGAGTAGGAATGGCATCTCTACTTTACTGGAATACATTTTTCCTATGTTAAAATTTTCCTCGTTGATTTATTACTTGGACTCATTTTTTTGCATTACAAGTTCAAAATATAATGAGCCTATGCGAGAACGATAAAATTCTGAGTTATCAGTGGATATACTCGTAGATCAGCTATTCTGCATGTGAAGTTAACCTGAACTGAAAATAAAGAGTTAAAGTGATAAAAAAACGCTCATTTTAAAATAGAGCATGGACACCGAAAAAAAGTTCCGGATTGGATTATTTTCATCACACAGGAATTAAATTTTCAATTATCTCTTAATGAAATAATGCTCTACTCAAAGTTGCCAATTACTAACATGTTCTAAGACATGACGTTTTCCTCCACTCCTTAAGCTTTTATTTAATCACTCGCAGGAGACACAAATAAAGCGAGTGCCCAAGCACCCTAGCGAGACTTCACGTGAGTTACGATCATTCGATAACTAAACCAAACAGCAGCGATATTATCGCATCGGAGCTCTCCAATGACGAGTCTGAAAGCCACTCAATTGCGAGGGCTTGCTTGTAGCTGCCGGGACTAGACGCTCTGGCTTCAGTGCGTGCTGCCAAATCGCTCGAGAGAACACCATTCGTTCGATGAGGACGGGCCATTTAACACATGTTCGTTGGATACCAGCTACAATCTTCTCGAACGCAGCGCATCACGAAGAGTCGCACGTATTAGAGTTTGAAACTTTAACAGTATTATTGAACTGAATTCAGGCTCATGTAGCATCTACGCTTGCAATTGTGCCAGTACAGTCTATGTTTACACGAGAGCAGAATGTGAGCAAATTTTACAGAGCAGTCTTAGAAGAAATTAAATAATCGTGTTATTGCTGAGGACAGACTAGCTCTCGGTTATATTGGAACCTTCGTTTACTTTGTAACCGGCAAAGGTGTGCGGGTGTCCGCTGCATAAATTCCTGTTTATGGTTGTAACACTCGTGACAACATCTGTTCGTTGTAAAATCAATAAGCAACAGTGCAGGGTTATCTGAAGGAGGGATGTTTACTTGTCATTAACAAACAACGCTTTTTTCTAAAGGATTTTAATATTATATGATTTAAAAATAAAGAAATAACGAAGGAAAGATTTCAGCATGAGAATTTAATTTATGCTACATTGATTTCTGCCTTCTTCTGGCCGTTTTATTTTACATCTAACCACAGAAGCGAAAAAACTAAATATCTACATTTAACGTTCTGGTCATAAGGTCAACTCGCAGAACAACGTCTGGGTTTTAGTCGATTTTCCAGTGCGTCAATGCTACACTAAATGCTCTATTGCCTCACGAGTCTAAGTTAGAGACTTCGACCTCCCTTTACACTTCCAACGGACACAGAATGTTACACACAATACCGTTTTCAAGTTATTTACTCTCAAATACAAATATAATGAAAATCTAGTTCTAAGAATTCTAAGTCTCATTAACAATGGGCTACATTAAGCCTTCATAAATATCACCGGTCACATTCACACTAGATTGAATGTAGAACCGTCCCTCATAACATATCAAACTTGAAGATTGTACACTCGACTGGATTGCACGACCGAAGCCCGCAGCAGGCGCAAGTAGGACACACAGCGGCCAGGTATCAGCCACAGCACAGGCTCCTTCAGGTGACGACCGCAGCGCCGCCTACACAGAACAGACTAATGAGTATCTGAAAACCGAACGAGAACTAAATCTTGTGTCTCAATCTTCGACAAAAATGAGCAGTGTACCGGAAACTTTTAGTTACCTGTGTCAGAGGACACCAACGCGAGAACCATAACAACATAGGCAGATTCCAGGAGGTCACATGGCAGGCCTAGCTTGAAGTAAAATTCTAGTTTCAACAATACGGAATACGGTTATTTTGGGAATCCCTCACAAGCAACTATTACTCAACCATAAAATTGAACAAAAGTAATCTGCTTCGATCCAGTGATCTTCAAATGGAATTTAATACCTCTCTACCATGAATTCAAATGTTACTTCATTACACGTTAATTTCTTCTAATTATAATTCCTAGTCTAACGATTTTACGAAAATCAGAGGTCAATGAAACTGTATGATTTGCGTTAGACATAAGCGCTGCAGACGCTTCAGAGCTGAAAAACGGTTCAAAGTTTTGAAATACGTGAACGATCGCACTTCTTGTGGCAACTCAAGTCAGCGTTTACTTTTACTCTGCTGTGTGGGAGAATGTTCACGTGAGAAAGCAGAACAGAATTAATAAGTGGTGACGCTTTTGAACAAAAAATCCTTTACTTGAGCTGACGTTCTATTGGCTCCATAAACTTCATGTGAATCTATTAAAACGTCAGATTTGGACAAAAACTGTCAGTGTATCTGAATTTAGGTTACGCCTGTTCGTATTCTTTACCTTTCCGAATAATCGCTGTGACATGTTATTTGAACAGCAAGTAATTAGAATGGCCCGGGCGTGAAAACTGATTGGTATCCTAATTCTTAGCAGCGAACGAACTGTTTTTCAATCTGATAGTATCATATCATACCTTCTGTCGTTTTGTATTTGCTTCTTTCCATTCGCTTTGTAGCCCACGTCGCCAACAAAGTCTGTTTAGCCTCAAAAACTTGCTAAAACATGGCCATGATAACTTCTTTTATTCTTCCATGAAATACAACAAGAATCATATTTAAGCTCTATTATGGAGCCTCGCAACTATATAAAACCTGTCGAACTTAAAACATTTTTTCTCCGGCATGTGTGATTAAATGTAATTCGAATTCATTTTCTATTACAAAGCTTCACTGGATTATTAATGGTTTATGCAATAAGTAGCACTATTATTTCAATTTACTCTATTGTGTAGCGAGGAGTCAACCAACCTAATTCTAGATCTAACCGAAGTTAGAATTTTAGATTTTGCAAACATGAACACATTTACAGACATGAAAACATTTAATGCTGAAACCTGCACAAACGCTATATTTGATTGGAAACCTTGCACCAAATGAAACAAGGTGCAATGTGAGCAATGGCGGCATCTGACCGCGTCTACTAATTAATGCAGCATGTGACGCCTACCAGCATCTGACTTTGTCTACTAATTAATGCAGCATGTGACGCCTGCCAACATCTGACCGCGTCTACTAATTAATGCAGCATGTGACGCCTGCCAACATCTGACTGCGTCTACTAATTAATGCAGCATGTGACGCCTACCAACATCTGACCGCGTCTACTAATTAATGCAGCATGTGACGCCTGCCAACATCTGACTGCGTCTACTAATTAATGCAGCATGTGACGCCTGCCAACATCTGACCGCGTCTACTAATTAATGCAGCATGTGACGCCTACCAGCATCTGACTTTGTCTACTAATTAATGCAGCATGTGACGCCTGCCAACATCTGACCGCGTCTACTAATTAATGCAGCATGTGACGCCTGCCAACATCTGACCGCGTCTACTAATTAATGCAGCATGTGACGCCTGCCAACATCTGACCGCGTCTACTAATTGATGCAGCATGTGACGCCTGCCAACATCTGACCGTGTCTACTAATTAATGCAGCATGTGACGCCTGCCAACGTCTCTCGCAACTATTGTTGATGAGCGAATGGCCACCTCGATGCATTCGCTGACAGGGTCAGATTAATGGAGATATGGAGCTCTCCACGATACTGCGTCGTCTGTCTGTCTTCATTAGAATTTATGACTTTCTTGCGCAGAATTTCTCGGTAATGCTCTTGTGGGTAAACACAGGAAGTTGTTCTCGTAATGGCTTGCGGTGTTTAACATGTGAATTAACAGCAATTAGCAGCAAAAATAAAAGTCAGAGATGAGCGCCACTCCAAAAAATTAGCTTGCATCAACAGACAGCTTGAATTCAAAATTGTATTTCGCAAAACGTTCATTGCTATTGGATGCTCTCCCGTTTAAAGAGTAACTCAGACTTTTAAAATTAGCAGGGGAGAATTATTTCAAATATAAGGTAAGACACTCATTCACTCTTCACTGAACGGAACACTGAAGTCAATATGAAGTGTTAAAGATCATAATTTTATAGGAATCAGATAGCAGAGAAAAATGCGAACGCGTAATTACATTCATAATACTATGCATGTTTGCGTGAAAAAAATATTTCCTAAAATAGCTGCATGAACAACTTTGCATCATATAGTAAAATCTATGGTCGATAATGGCACATGTAACCATGATTCACGAAATGACTTTCCAGGAAGCACCACTCATAGATGATAAAGAGTAACAAAGCTGCTTGTAGTTTTCACTATTCGGCGCCGCACCTCTGCAGCGACGGTGCAGCATTAATATCTTGACGAGGTAGGGGTTATGAGCCGTACATTTTCTTGTCCGCTGTTAGTCTTGCCTCGTGACCGTACTTGCCACTGCAGTAATTTCAACAGTGTACACCACTGAGTGTATTCGAATTGCTCTGAGATTCTTTTAGTCACTGATTGACAAAAGTGGGTCCAAGCTGTGTGAACTACAGCCGCGTTGCTTTTCTACATTGAGCTCCCAGTGGTCATGATAGATTCACTCTAACCAGAATAATTAATAGGCGCAACGTACTTCACTCAGCTGGTCCAAATCTTCATCTGCTGCGCTGGACTCCAGCAAATCATGACATTAGAGAAACATCACCGATTTGAAACTCCCCTTAAATAGTGCTAAATAATTAAGAATTGCCTGATGTACTTCTCATTAGGAATAGTTTAGATTTATCAACAATACCGTTAACTATTCTAACACACTATTTAGCCTGAATATATCATGCTCAACGGAATGTGATAAGGGTGTTCTAGTACAACAATTGTGGTGCTCGGCTTTTCTAACGCAAGTACTCGGTGATGTTCGAGTTTGCTGGAAAATAAATAGAAGGCCAAGGCAAAGATATTTTGGTGATTATTTCAAGTTGCCATCCAGTTGTTACTGAAGTCTTCCGGTGGCAAACTTCCGTTTTGCAATAATAAATTTTTCCCTTGTGCTAGAGCTAAGATAGCCCTAAATCATGATGTGGCCACCTTCATGTTTTACTGCTTGTATGTACTGATTTCATTTGAAAAGAGCCTCGCATTCTTCTGAGCAATATCTTGTTTGTGTCATTAATAATACCTAAAAAATTTGAATTTTCATTTTCTCACCGTAAAGCTCACATTTCCCATCCAATTTTTCGTTTTCGGTAAAAATCGGACAAAATTCTAGCACCCAGCGATATGACGTATCTTATGAAAAGTCATATGGTGTGGTCGACATTAATTTTTAATTTTTGTTCAGCAACTACGCATATTGTGCACGTTCTTCCTGTGGAGCCCAGCTCATCAAAGTTTTGGCGATGTCTCCCAACAAAACTTTTGGATTCACGTTAACTTCGCTGTACGGTTTTTGAGCCGGTCTTACTGACCATTTCGTTCCATTTTTACTCACTCTCCCACTGTCATTAGAGAACATTTTAACCCCATAACAGAGTTTACTGCGAATTTATGGATGACTTGACATTTTGAAAAAGTGCGTCACTTTTCCTGACGTATGGTATTCAATCATGGTCTGCTCTAAGTCAACTCTGAGCTCCTTTGCCTCACGGTACAATGACGGCACTTATTACTCTGCGTTATATTTTTTGGGGGAATATTCCAGTGTGTGAATATTATAGCATGCATCACTCAAGAAATTACAATGCAAATTTCGTTTAATTGAATGAAAAAGTTCAATAAGCTTGTTGATAACTCGGAATTAATTAATTTCATCTTCTTCGTTTTTTTTAATTTTTCAAATTCAAAGCTCGAAATTTTAAATTAAAAGCTTATTTTTAAAAGCTCGATTATCAATGAAAAACACACTATGCCAATTATAAATGCTATGAAATGAGTATTTCTGTTACATGTAAGTGAGTGTAAAAATAATTTCATCGTCACTGTTCGTTTGCAGCAATGTTGAGGTGCTGTACCACCATTCGCTACAAACGCGTATAAAATTTTGTCTCTCACTATAATTGCGCTGCTGTGATTCTACCATGAGACACCAAGAAGCAACTAAACTGTCTTCTAGCCAGTTTCTCTATGGTATAGGACCTAGAACAATATTTAGCCAGCAACTAAAAAAGCAACGAGTTCTTTCACTGATAATTTATTTCCTATCGCTGTTAAAGCAGAACCTGGGGATCAAGGTACGTAAGCTAGAGTGAATTCCTCGCATAATCAGTTAAAAAAATGAATTTTACACTTTGCTCGAGCAAAAAGAATTGCCCGACAGAGACACTCGTAGCTATTGATAAGAAATTCTAAACAAGCAACTAATCTTCTGTTTGAAGAATTTAGTACCCGGCAGATACACTCATAGCCATTGATAAGTAATTCTAAACAAGCACCCAATCTTTTGTTTGAGAAATTTAAAAACGATAGGCATAAGTTCCAAACTCAATTCGAGGAGTGACCTGAAAAAGATATTCTTCCTCCTCGCCGCTGCCAGCAAAATCTCACACTCGTGCGTCACCGGTGCTGGAAGAGGGGCCTTATCAGGGAATTTATCCTGCCTTATCTAAAGCCTTGGCTGAGATAGAGCAAGGCTCCGATCAATATCCCTGAATGCGACCTCAGAAACACTTTTATCTCGGGATATGGATGCATTGCTACAAGCAAATCATTAAAAAAGAAAACGAGTACTCGCGGGAGTGCGTAATCATTTCAATAGCGTGTGCTGTGCTGGAAGCCGCCATCATGTGTACTGTGTACTTACAGTACACCATCACCCGAGTGTTGTACAGTATATATACCTGAATTGTTCATTTCATCTGGCTTATTTACTCTTTAAAACATCAACAATCATCAAACCTGATATTAAGAGGCTGTCTCAGAGTTTCTGTAAGAGGACAAGCGAAACCCAGCATTAAGCAACGCCAGCGTCGAGATCCTCCCTCATAACAAAACCATTCAATGTTCAACCAGAAAATGCATCAGCTATTAACCGAGTCTGGAAAATAGTTCATGTTTTTAATTGTTCCTCTTGATATCAGCAGTGAAAGTGTAGTGCACCGAACGTTTATAACACGCTGAACTTAGAACCTGAAAACCTTCAGTGTGTTTGCACTCGCAAGTATTTACTGTAGCTGTGAGATTGTTTCAACACTTTTTTGCATCATAAATATTTATATAAAGTCTGTTTTGTGATAATTTATTTTGTGCATTCAAATTCATCTAAGCAAATGATTCTCATTTCTTGCTATTTTCTATGAAGTTTGCAGTTGTTTCATATAGAACTTAGTGCAAAAGCATCTATTTCCTAAGATTCACCCTATACTTCCATCACATCTTATCCGATACGGAGATAAACCAGCAAAAAAGTGAGAAGAATTTGGAACGAAACTGCCACTCTGGACGTTAACTGTGATCTATATTCCTTTTTCAAGGAAGCATCCCATCTGGGCTTCTGACAAACAAAGGCCTCTTTGGAGCTTTCCTTCGAGATTTCGCGCCATCATATTTCAGCACGCTTCAGTCTGTTCGGAGATGGATGAACAAAAAGTGGACTTGCTTCAACACAAGTCGTTGCGTCGAAGATTTCTTTACCAGCCAACAGAGATTGTTGCTGATCAGCTTCACGTTTTAGTAACTCACAGGTTAGCTTATAATATCTTTCAATTTCGGAGCTCAGCAAGGCACTTTTTCAAATTTAGCGAACCACTGATATCTTTGTCCTAATGAACCAAATTTTCAGGATCTGTGAATAAACACCTAATGGAACATATCCGAATAGTTCTCTGATAGAATAGCGAAGCTGGGAAAACACTTCTTTGGATATCAGTGTTCAATTTTTCCATTTATACTCATATATAGCAAAACCTTGCAACTTTTCAAGGTCTGCTACTGATAACAGCTTCAGAACATGCAAGTTCCTTGAATATTTTGTGAATCTGTGTAGTTCCTCCGCCCCTCAAACTGCGGCTTCGTTAATAAAGTATGTCTCATACCTGAGACCTCCGTTACTTTTTGGAATAAAGACCATTTGGCAGAGGGTAAGAAAAATTCCGCAGCACAGTCTATTGAATTTTGGATAGAGAAGTAGAAAAGGCTGAATAGTATTTTAGATATGAGAATGAACATGTGCAGTATGGTTGCGAGTATAATTATGTCAATAGATAGTTTTTAAACTTAACTTATTTTTAACATTTTAAATCGATGCCAAATTTTGAAGTAAGACAAGAAAAAGACATTAAGCATTCGCCGAGGAATCTTTATTAGGATAGGCAAAGAAATACTATTTTATTGACCGTTTTCACAAGCATAATCCAATGAGAAGTATTGAATGGGCAAAAGAGATCAAGCAAAACCTCAACTAAAGACAGAATGTAAAAAAAACATTACTATGCATCTTCTTAAGCTCTAAATTTCGTTCCACGAGCTTCGAGTCAATTGATCAGCGTCTTCACATGATGTCGGTCAAAGTTATGGTCGCCTATGTGCAGTATTCAGTTCCACGCCTGCAACTTGCGTTTTCTACGTATACGTTGAACTTTTATTTGAACTCATTGGAGTTCAATCTGCACATAGAACACAGGAGTTCTACCAAAGTCAATTGCTTGAATTTTTCGTCAGCACGTCTGGTCAGTATACCTGGTATACTTTTCTCAAGCAATCCTCACGTCGACTCAATCATATTCAAGGCTGAAGAAAGCGCTGGCCAATCCTAAAGGGCAGCGCGGTAACGTCAGAATCATTGATGTACCTGACCTGATGGGAGATTTGGATCTCAAACCTGTTGAAAAATCAAGTTCAAGCCCAATGTTCATGCTCAGTGGGTGAGCATCATTGAGTCAAGTTATGTCTCTAGAATGGCGTCGTTTATTGTGCCTTGACTAGGACGCAGTGAACCCATCCCGACGGCGCAGTAAAGGCTTACGAAGACATACATTTTATTATCTTTTGCCACTCTTCTCGGTAACAATTTGTTGTTAAATCTAGCACCAGCAGGACGTGTTAAAAACCTTACGAGTTGAAAATCAAACATCATACTTCCTTCGTCACTGCAAACAACTGTACTAGTCTAGTACAATCGTTCGACGCAAACTAGCAAACTAGTTGTCCATCGCAAACTAGCAAACTAGTTGTCCAGCATCAACTAGCAAACTAGTCGTCCAACATTAACTAGCAAACTATTCGTCCAAAATTCGCGAACAAGTTGTCCAGCTCAAACTAGAAAACTAGCCATCGAAATCGAACTAGCAAACTAGTCGTTCTGAGCCAACTAGCGAACTAGTTGTTCAGCACAAATCCCTTTTTCGACTTTTGTGTACTAATGCGTCGATTTTTTACAGATCTATGACTTTTGCACCAGTTTTCCTAAACACACACAAAAAAACAGTTTCCCTTCTGTCTCCCTCAGACGTCCCCTGCCTACGTGTACTCGCGGATTTGGGCCATGCGATCTATTGTACGCTTTATGTCCCCTGCTGCGAGCCTTGGATTTGCTTGAGACCGGCCTGGTATATTTCTATCGACCCAACGATCAGTCATTCTCTGTCTATATAACTGACACGCTCACTTTGATTACTTCATGTTCCTTACCAATTCATTAGGAAATCGGAAATCGAAAAAACTGATCAGCTTAGTTGGCCTTACGAATGTTCTAAAGTCATTATAGCCTTTCTTCATGGAGATGACTTGCTGATCAGGTGGACAAAGTGTTCTCTACTATCGTAGGTTCTCTGAAAGCGGCTTGAAGAGTAGTGTGGGACATTCATAATATTACTGCAAGTGAGCTTTTCTCGTTCGTTATAAGTGAATATTATTGCTCCTTAGATCATATTAGAGTCCCGAAGTAAATCAGCGTGCCATGTTTTGTGCAAAACTACAGGTCTTGTACGACAGCGCTCACTCCTGACTGCTGCACACTCACTGCTGCACGCTCACTGCTGCACACTCGCTGCTGCACACTCACTGCTGCACACTCGCTGCTGCACACTCACTGCTGCACGCTCGATCATACCTTCGCGCTTTTCCGTGCTTGGCTCTACAAGTTGATGCGCAAAAAAGAATTAGAAATGATTTCGTTCCTGTAATTTATTCTGTAGAGTCAGAAGTTTTAAGTAGCCGGAAATTTGGCAAACTCTTCATTGGTGATTGCAGAGCGCAAAAACCTAATGCTTCGAAAATTCAGTTACTGACTCCCTACAAGAAGTTAGAAATTGGAGATAGCAAGCGAATTAAAGCTGATTTAGTTTATGACTTTGAAATATACAGAATTGAAGATGACAGTACTTCGATGAACTTGCAATTTTTGTAATGTAAATGTTCTTTTTCTTATACCAGTGATAAATGTTGAGCAAGTAAAATTTTGACTCTAGAATTTGATCACATGAAAATTTTTTCGGTAGCACTTTTGTTCGTATTTTTATTCAGAGACAATTGAGATGTTTTATTCGTAAGCTTTAAATTGAAAAACAAATTACGGTAAGTCTGAGGAAAGCTTCAAAGTTATTAAACGTGATGGTGCTTTATCGTTTCTCCCGACTCTGGTTTTCCTTCAGGACAACGTAAAAATTCATCACCTTTTTTTCATTGTTTATTTCTCGGAGCTGGATAGATCCCGAATGAACAATGTTTTGTCACAGACTCAACATCACATCTAAAATTCTTCGCTTCAATGTAACCAAGTCGCTTCGAGGCTGCAGCAAATTAACTTGCGCTCAAAGCAATGATTGCGACCTGTCCACTTCGATCTGATGACAGTATTAACTGAGCAAACCGACTCGATAAGATTGACTCAGGCTTCCAATACCTCACGGCTACTGCAGTGCATCACATTGTGGCTGTTTCTGGCTGTGTGGGTCTGCACGCCGGAGTGGTTTGCGATAATCATAAACTGTGCATTTCTCGGGGTACATGCAGAACTCAAAAATGCAAACTCTGTTGTAGTTGAAAATAATATTGTAATGTTTGCTTTAAATGCTGCTGGAATTCAGTTTACAGACTGTCCAAGTCAAAACACCCAAATCAAGGCTTCAACACTCCAGTAGATGTTTAAACACCCAGATCACTTTCCTAATATGCTATACGCGGGAATGCGATTAATATCGTTTTTATATAGCTTAACGCAACTTGGTAATTCAAAGTTCCGCTTACCTGGAGCAATAAACGCAGGCCAAGGTCATCGCTAATAATCGTGGTTTTAGTACAATGAGTTTTCAGTTTTTACGAGATAGATTTAAGCTTTCTGCTTAGATTGTTCATAAACACACTTTGGTAGTTCATGATTTCTTCAGACGAAGAGCATCCAGTCGTCACTTTTCACAGTTAAAAACTACATGGTGTGAACTTGTACTTTTTTAGAAAGTGTTTGTTAACTTCATGGAGTGCATGAAAATTACCCTCAAATGTCATTTGATGGTTTTGGTTTATTAGTCCTGATTATAATTTGTCCTCAAGTATAAAGTTGCTCTGCTAACCCTGTTTAATTAATTAGCATAAATTTCTCTGCGTCATGCTGCTAAACTTTTTCTTGTGTAGGCGTGTTGCTTTCAAGATTTAGTAGGTTGAATGCTCGAGTTGAGCTTTCAAGTCGAGCCCGCGAACACCTACCCTCAGCAGTGACATCAGGCATCGTCTGTGTACATACAGAAACAATAACTACGAGCGAGTTGTAAAAAACTAATCAGTTTTTTTGTCAGAAGAGGAAAAAGAGGTTTTTTCCTAGCCTTGGGCTAGAAAAATGAACTTTAAAACTAGCTGCCACTCAGTCTTCCCATCCGTCTCAACGGCATGTATTAAACAGCCTTGGAATTTTTGTGAAAATAGAGGAACACAGACTCAAACTACTCCACAGCAACACGTTTTAATTTGCTTTAAATGCTGCTGGAATTCAGTTTATAGGCTGTTAAGCTGCATTTCTTGCTATTTTCTATGAAGTTTGCAATTTTTTCATATAGAACTTAGTAAAAAAGCATCTATTTCCTAAGATTCACTCTATACTTCCATCACATCTTATCCGATACGGAGATAAACCAGCGAAAAAGTGAGAAGAATTTGGAACGAAACTGCCACTCTGGACGTTAACTGTGATCTATATTCCTTTTTCAAGGAAGCATCCCATTTGGGCTTCTGACAAACAAAGGCCTCTTTGGAGCTTTCCTTCGAGATTTTGCGCCATCATATACACCCAAAAACACGCTTTAATTTGCTTTAAATACTGCTGGAATTAGCGTAAAACACCCGATGTACGAAGGAAGCTTTTGAAATCGCTGTGATTTGATTTTCCTTTTCGAACATCACTGTACGTACAATTTTTCAACGCTGACCTTTGTTTACTTAATATTTAATTTTTAGTTCTCGAAAACCTCCTTTTCCTTACATTTTGTCATTATGACTCCTTGCATGTTTCATGCGGTGTTCCAGTGACTTCAACGTATTTTCAGTAAGTATATAAACAGCTCCACACATAAATGTGGTGTATGATTCAATGAAAAATAAAATCCGACCATTGATTTCCTCCCTCATTGAAAGATGGCATCCGTTTGGAAGAACTAAACATACGAAGGCTTAGCTCTGTCTTAATATTCGACGTTTTGCCACCACACTTGTGAAGTGATACACGTTCTTCACTCAGTAGAAAATCAGAACGGAGTTCTTTTGACGTTTCTCTGAATACTAGCCTATGAATATTGGCTAAGAGGCTAAATCCGTGAAAATTAAAGTGACCTTACAGCCGACGACTTTCTCAGTAGCCAGAAGCTGAGAATTTTTTCTGTACATGTGCAGCGCATGAAGGGTGATTTTTATTCATGGTATCTCGCTTGCAATGCTTTTTCGAAAGGCCTTTCTGGTAAATTTTTCGTTTATATAACAAACCGAAGACAAAGAACGTAAAAATCCTAAGCCGGATGTTAATGATCATGAAGCCGATATTAGTGCCGCAGTGATCTAAGCGTACGGAGGCTTCCTGAATAACTAACAAATAAAATATTCATGAAAATTTTAGCAAGTTTTAATTTAAATGCAAAGCCACCGTTTTTGTGAACAAAATGATGTGAATATAGCTGACTATTTCAAAATGAAGTCTCATATGGATACCTTCAATGAAACATCGTATAAAGAAAGGTTCATTGAAGTCACTCCTAATACATACCAACCAAACTTCGCCTCTACTTCCCATGCTGGACAGAAATACGTTGCTAATAACTATATAAATATCACGAACCCCGTAAAACAGAAAGGTATTGGACGCATGTGGAACGTGAGAATATCGTACGCACTTAAAAATTGAAAACCACGAGTGCATGAAAAATTGAAATTGTTGTTCGCATGTTAGAAGTGACACTCTTGTGCGAATGTAAGAAGAAAAGAAATATAGTGAGCATGTAAATAGTGAAAATCTCGAACCATTGTAAAAATTGATAATATCGTACTCATATAGAGAGTGAAAATCTTCTTTGTGCGCAAAAAAGTGTCACACTCGTGCGCATGTAAAAAGTGAAAATATCGTTAGCATTTTAGTAGGGAAACTCAAGAACCCCTTCACTTGCGTTACACAAGTGAGTTCTATGTTCATTATTTGTATTGGCGTTCCGAGTGCGTCGCACGACAAAATTGTGTTGACACATCGCATGCTGCGTCTCGATCTGCAGACATTGGAATCGTACACTAATTTACCCTCAAAACGAAAACATTTGTGCGTACATCTAAGTTTCTGCTTTGACAATTAAACGTTCATGTTTATGCGAATAATGCTTGAAATATCTTTTAAAAGCGCCATGTTTAATCCATTTTTCAATTTGGATGTGTCGCTTTAGAAACTGCCTCACATAAGTCGTGAGGTAAACCTGGCGTTTTGACAAACGTTAGCGAATAATTTCACGAGTCACACTGAAAGTACTTAGCTGGCGGCTTCAGGACCGTGATGAACAAGCTGTCTGACGCATAGATCTCGTTGTGTTCTTTTTCTTATACTACTATAGCCGTATTATAAATTTGCAGAGCTGACAATTGACGAATCAACATCGCTTGACGTGTTGCTGACTGACATGTCCTTGTGGTTCTTCTAGCACATCTGTAGAGTAAGTGCTCGAATCAAATCATTTTTACGTTAAAAAAATCAAGATTTTCTGGTTTATGTTTCGGTTATTTCTTTACGATTGAATTGTATTTGTGCTTTTAAATAATGAGAAGAGCGCAAAAGATTACCATCAATGTCCAATTCTTTAACGTCATAATTAGTTACATTTTGTTCGTTTGACTCCGCAATATTAGCAAAAAGATTTCTGCCCCGTAACACTGTTAACATTTCGCTCTCCTTGCGGCCTGCGAAGAACAGTTTGCTCTGCCGATGCTATGCTGTTAGCACTCTTTGTTGTCCCGATGGGTGCCTGAGCCTATTTCTCAACAAGAAGAAAAGTTTTCCAAGACAACAAAGGGAACGGCTGACTCGAGACGCTATCGGTCTGTTTTTTTTTTTGGGCACAGAGGCCGTGCTGCGACAATAAATAACTTTCAGGCACTTCGTTGTCGTCTCTACGTTTACCAATTACTCGCATTCTTGCACTTCACGAATGCTCCTCTTTCTCTCATTTGTTTTACCTTTACAAAAAATGAGCGTTGAAAATAACAATGCACTATCACGTGAGTCACAGCTAAAACATCTATATTCTAGTTTTCACATGTGGGAAATGACGCGCACTCGAGCTGTGAAAGTTTCCACGCATGCGCGTTAGAAGGTCTCAATATTCACATCCGAGTTCACACCCGTACAACTGATTTGTTCTGT
>JACJUY010002935.1:56351-89841 GCA_014220935.1 Platorchestia sp. MABIK | reverse complement strand
CAGTACACCTTGCAACACAATGCAAGTCAGTCTCCACAATATGAAGTGCGTCAGTACACCTTGCAACACAATGCAAGTCAGTCTCCATAATATGAAGTGCGTCAGTACACCTTGCAACACAATGCAAGTCAGTCTCCACAATATGAAGTGCGTCAGTACACCTTGCAACACAATACAAGTCAGTCTCCACAATATGAAGTGCGTCAGTATATGAGTACACCTTGCAACACAATACAAGTCAGTCTGCAGCAGCCTTGGTCAAGTTGTACAAGGAGATGAGGCTCCTTCATAGTCTATTAAGATTCTTGTGTTTCGTCTGACGGAGCGTAGATGCAATAAAAGATACTAGGATATTTTCACAGAAACACTCGTCGTTAATGACCTTGATAAAAAGACAGAGGTGCTATATTGTTGTGGAAGTGTCAAGTCAACTGCGTGAGATCTCAACATTGCTTACAATGCTAGACCAAATACTTTTTATTTCATTAGTATAGCTATAGTTTATTTATGCAGGCTTAGAACAAATGTACTTTTGTGCTCTACTTTTACCAACTTCTAGTTTATTCCTGCGTCGGCTCTCATTAAGGAAGCGAAGCTCTCTTTTCTCATTTTTTGGCGTTCTAAGGATCGTTTTGCAGGGATTTAAAATATTAATCATAAGTGATTTTACTGAATTGTCTTGATTGCTGCCATTGGATTGTTTGAATTTTTCGTTGTTTATGTATAGTAAGATAATCGTGCGAGAAATACTGAGCTGGACTTGAAACAATAAGAAGAGCGCTGGCAACCGCGTCCTGTCGCACAACGCCCGTATAGTCATGGGAGAGGTGGACTTTGTTGTGCAGTGCACAGGCTTCAGAGTTTATTATCGACCTATAATGTACTGTTAACTTGTGCTAGACAATAGTAGCGTAGACTTTCCCTACCCACTGACAATATTCATACCATGAACTTTGTAGCTTTCAGAATACTAGCATTAAGCAGAATGTGTTACATTTGTACAGTTTAGAGACGTGTGCTGTGAACTCGGACTTTGGGGTGCCGCTGTCTTGAGTTACTGCGATGTGTGGCAGAAGTTGTTACTTATTTGCACCCTCAGATATTTTATCTTGCTTAAGTCTCGCCTGGAGCTTAGTTAACAAATTTTAACTGTTATTATTTTAGATGTAAGCAGAATGTATTATATGTATATTCAAGTTTGGTGACCTCCCTAAAACAGTTCCTGTCAGTCGTGAGTAGGTATATATATGTGTATTTATAAATAAATATATATATATATTTATATATATATATATATACCTCGACGCTTTTGCTTCTTCACCAGGAAACTTCTTCGTTAGGTAATATTTCGTGAAGTAGTAATCTACTCCAAAAATTATTCTTCCAGAAATGAATGGTAAATGTTTTACGAGCTGCTGCACCTGTATAAGTTCCTTGGGTTATAAACCACTGCTAAATCAAATCTTGACATTTCATTCAAATTGGAACTCGTAACGTTTTTGTCGCAGAACACGAGTTAAAATTTCTATTTACGAAAACTGAATTTGTGTTAGTTCCTTGAGCTGATGATCGTAGGTCGACGCAAGCAAAGGGCAAAACCCATGAATGAAAAATGAATATTGGGGGTCATGCGACAAAGTCGAGTGGGTCGAGTAAGAGACATGAAGTTGAAAGTAACCAACCACCACATTCCAGGCACAATTGTGGTTCATGCGATAGATAACATTAATTGACATGAAGTTGAGTGTAACCAACCACCACATTCCAGGCACAATTGGGGTTCATGCGATAGATAACATTAATTGACATGAAGTTGGAGGTAACAAACAGTCACATTCCAGACTCAATCGATAAAATAGCGCGGAGTTAAAATCTTGTTCTACGTCCACTATTGGTGAAAATTTGTGCGTGAATTGCTTGAGATTCTTGATTTGAAAGACAGAATTATATTCTTATTTCTATTCTTATCTTTTTTGTGCTTACTAGCGTTCTAATGTACTGAATTATTTATGAACTTAAATAATGACTTTTATTTTGAGCTTAGCTCTACTTCAAGGTGGTGACTTCATTCTTTGTGAGTTTACAATTTTTTCCTTCGCCTGTTGCTGTCACAGCGAAGATGGAGATCTTTCAGTTCGTTGTGGCGCAAAATTTAGAAAGTAAATAATGCTCGTCAAATTAAAACACAAGGAGACCAGCGAGCCCAATGCTGAGCTAAACTTGCTTCTAACATATTTGAGTAACAAGGGTTTCGATCCTGCCCCTACAGAATTTTTTAATCTTAAATCTTTTAATCTTTTTAATCTTTTGTCTTTTTCCATTCGTTCAATAATTTATGCTCAGTGGATACAGTTTTGTTTTTCCGTTCAAATCAGCAATAAATGATTATTTTTTCCGAATATTTCTGTCGAGGGATAAAAAGTGATTGCCAAGCATAAGAAGCAAGCTGTGTTATTTTCTCTCGCTTCACAAGCCTCTCTTGATTAAACTTCCACTTAAACTTTGTATTTTATTGGCCTCCCTTAATTCTTTGCCCGGCAACGGCGCCGTTTGTGCCATGACGGACGGCAATAATTAAAAGAACTTTAATTTTTTCCTACTAAAAACTGCGTAAACTTTCAGGGTCTTTGCTGGCTGACAGTCGAGGCTCGCAGAGATTTTTTTGTTGGTCATTTGACAGTTGAGAGGCGCAAGAGTTGATGTGAGGACTCATGTTCTCTACGCTGGTCTTGGGTAGGTCATGGTGAAAATGACTTGAGAAATGGTGTTCATCTTGCAATTAATTTTCCAAATGAAGATGAATAATTAAGGGAAGTGCGAGTGGCTGAGACTCCTTTTGTCATGAGCACAAATATAATTGGTTCTGAAACAGGAATTTTAACACATTTACCTGGTCGTAGCGGTACAGCAGGTAGCTGAATTCTACTAAGTCAACTTAGCAACGTTACGTGCTGTCGCGTGCCCAAATCTATAAATTGGACCTATATAGGGTGAAAAATAAAAAACTGAATGTTAGTATGAAATTCGGCCCCAGCATTGCAGTCGACAACCTGTGTTGAAATTCTGGCTTTCACTGCACACAACCAGATGATGATTTGGCGCGTTAGCTTTCTTGAATTAGGGGTCTTTGTTTTTTACTTAGAAATTAACTTTTATTAAGTACTAAATACGTAGATGTATATTCACTTTGTCATCTACTGAAATAGCTTTTGGAAAACTCCCTGTATTCAGATACTGTATTGTAGAAATATTTTAGTCGAAAATCCTTAAATTTGTGTCTGTAACTAATTGAGCAGAACGAGGTAAGAAAATAAGGTATTCTCAGGACAAAAAGTGCAACACACCTTCGCGTGGAAAATCAACTCATTCAACTCTCGTTAGTAAATACTGTTTGGTTGCAGAAAAAAATGTACGAATATTCATTTGGCATTTTGAGCAACCTTTCGCCCCACGCTTCCTTCTTCGAGCAGAAGCTCATGGCATCGTGTCCAGAGACTTGGAGATCTTTCCTGGACTTTGGAGGAGATTTTGCCTACACCTCTTGAGGAGATGCTGGTTTAGCATGCACTTTGTTGCAGAGCGAGTGGTGACGGTGTGTGAGTGGTGACTGTGTGCGAGTGGTGATGGTGTGTGAGTGGTGACGGTGTGTGAGTGATGACGGTGTGCGACAGTGATGACGGTGTGCGATATTGATGACAGTGTGCGATAGTGATGACGGTGTGCGATGGTGATGACAGTGTGCGATAGTGATGACGGTGTGCGATAGTGATGACAGTGTATAATGTCCATCAGAAAGTAGCCTTCGTTGCATCGTACTGGGACTCACGCACAGTTCAGCGCTGAGCTCGTCACCACTGCATAAAAATTACACTTCGAATTTTGCAGCTCGTTCTTTGCCCCGTAATCTAATGCGGTCTTCAGGAAATGAAAAACACATATCCACTCTGAAACTTCACTCCTGTTGAACCATGTGTGCATTATAATTATATTTAATACAAACAGTTCTTCTGCCTTCCGCTAGATTGTTGCCTCTAGTACAGCCTCTCTGATACTGGTTTGTGAAACTTGTCAAGCTGCTCATGAAATTGGCAATCACGAGGCAGTAGTTCCAGAGCATCTCTTTGGTGTCCGTCACATCTCAGAAAAAGAAGAGGCTCATCGCTGCCATCTGAGACGTAGAGCGGCACTGTATACTTCATGCGCTTGAGACGTAGACGGATCTGCTTATGCTTTGCGTCTGAAGAAATGGAGGCATCTGGTCTTTTAAGGTACAGCGTACGAGTTTCGAGCAAGTCAGAGCATCATTGCCAAAGAGGCGGCGGGTTATGTTGGTTAACGCAAATAAAATGTGTTTTCCATTACAGTGGATGGACTTCATCAACGTTCTACCAAAGCACATTTCTTTCGAGTGATTTAAAGACATCATTGAACTTAAGGACTTGTGTTATGATCAACCTTGTAGTGTGGGTCATAGAAGTAAGTGTGAGATGTCCGAGTTCTGTCCGTGTGTCAAGGAGCGAGGGCCGGAGTGTCCTGCCGTGGCTGCAAGCATTCAGAAAGCCCTTAAATTATTTTGTTCGTATTTAAATTCGGACAATTACTGAAAAATATGTATTATTCTGCTGTGCTGGTTAACTCTTATTTTGGTTTCTTCATTAATGATCTATGAATTTAAAAATCAAATTATATAAAAACTTAAAGTAAGATTTTCTATTCGAAAGAATTCGAGAAGAAACTTTTTCCAAATATTGCTGTTATTTTTACTAAATGGATAACTATTGAGGATTGCTATTGTATAAATTAAGAGTAATGCTCGCTGTTTTTGTGAACTTTTGAACCAATACGAGCGCGTATGCAAAAAGAAGTATAATGACATTGTTAATTAGTACAAACGAATTAAGTATTATTCTTAAGCATCGTCTCATTCACCCTTGCTGGCCGCAGAAGCAGGCTCTCTTGATGTTTTCTGACATATACACCCCTAACTTTAGTGAGTACTATATAGTATCAAATTATTGCTATTATTGTGAGACTTGTAGAGAATAAGCTGTGAGTAGCTTGGCTGTTAGAAGATGTTGTTCTTTGAGGTGAGAAGCGCCCTTCAGCGGGGCAGGTCATCGAGGCGGGCGCGTGGCCGCTTCAAATTTACCAACTTTGACTATTTAAATTCATTCTACTGTTACCATGTAACGCTGTATAATGTAATGTGTCATAATGTACATAGTTTTAACGGTTATTCGAATTCTTCTAACTTGAGTTAGCGTTTTCGATACGATCTCTCAGTGCCACGACTTTGTGCAGCAGCTTCGAATTTTGTTTGTTCGAATAACTTAGGCTGTTCAACCCTGGCAATCATCATTCATGTGAATCCCTAGAGTGTCTTCATACAATGATCTCAAGTATGTGTATGCGTAGCTAAAAGTAAAATTGCCCGAAGTGATCACCCATGTCGAACATCTATTATACGTACAAGATTGTTTCCTCCTTGGTTACTACATAGTATTAACACTTGATAATTGCGATTACTAATTACTAATTGCGAGATTACTAATCGCGTGGTGTGCCACCATTTATTTTCATTAATAAAATGAGACAATTTATCATTTAATGGAGCAGTACACAGACTCTTCCAGCCTCCTACAGGCGTCGGCTGTCGCGCTAATGCTAGACCGAAAATTTAACGAGTTTTTTTTGCAGAAAAGATAATAGCTACCATACTTTTTTGTTGAGCCTTTTGGACTCTGAGCTTTCTAGAGTGACTGGCGTGTTCTTTGTCCGTAGGCTCCTCCTGGTCCGCCAAATTAGTCACATGTTGTATATCTGTGCATCTGTTCTCCATTTAAGGAATGCTGTAGATCAGTATTTCACGCCTTTATTAGGTGACACTCCTACGCTTCTCTTTCAATTTACCACCATCCAAAACCGAAGTTGAACAGTTTTCCTATTTCTGCAATGTATACAATAAAGTATTTTTCATTTCCCTGCTACTGCTGAACGCTGTTAAATCATTTCCGCCGTAAAACATTTTCCAGTGGAAAAAAAAGAGTGTTCTCTACGACTCGTAAAATCATCAGAGGAGGAAGCTTGGCTTGAAAAAAGTTCAAGTTTGTATCCTCACAAACTTTTTGAAACACTACCCAGTCTAACTTTTTCGCCGCCTGCATGCATATTTTTCCCCGCCCAAGTTATTAAATCGCTTGGGCGGCGAACAACATGCATGCGCCGGCAAAAAAGTTAGACTGGGAGTAACGTCCTCCAAGCTTACCTTGAGGCTTCCAGTCCCAGCTTTGCCGGCCACAAGGACCTGCCACCGACTTCTCTTTCCTCCTGAGTTTACTCACGACGCTTCGAGTCACTCGCTGCTGCTCGTATTCGTTGATGCGATGCGTGGGGCGCAACACACGGGCACCAACACAGCCAAACTTGAGCCTTACGTGACGTTTTTCCCAGAAGTATCTATGATACCTTGATCCAATTCTTGTCTTCAGTTACATCTGGTTAATTTCAATCATGAAATCAATACGGGTAGGTTCCCCACTTGCGTAATGTTTCTCCCAATAGGACAATGAAATTCTTCTCTTCAGTTATATACATCTCGTTATATTTCCACCATGATTTAATTACGTTTAGGTTCAATTGCCCACCAACAAAAATTTATATGATTCTGGTTAATTTTTGTGATGAAATCAAAACTTTAAGGTTCAATATCATATGCAAAAATTATAATGTTCTTAATTCACATTGGACGTTGGCTGACACGCCACCACAAAGCAAAACTTTGCATTGCACGGTGATGTTTTAGGAGCCGCGTCCGAGACATAGTTTGAGTAATGGTGCCTAAATTTTTAGTAAAATGTGTTTAACTTTTAGAAAGAAATGGTCACTTTTGAAAGTTTGGCTATTCGTACATTGGAGGGTTCGAAGACTTAGGTTTGCTGGCATGGACACTGAACAGCAGTCTTCGCTGTGCCTCGTGACATGGATTGTCCCTTGACATGGATTGTGCCTCGTGACATGGATTGTTCCTTCAAGATGCATTTCTTTGATCAGTAAGAACATTGCACATCGTAAGAAAAACGACGGTACAGACAAAAACGTTCGGTGGATATTTTGTCTGAAGTCAGTTTTTAAGAAGGAACGTCAGGACAGTTGTGGAGAGTTTTATTCATCAGTTTGAGTTTGGTTTGGAGCTTTGAAGGGAGTCCCATTCTAGATTCACCCAGTTTGTTGCTCTCTTTTAAAGTTTATGATAAAGAAGGGAGTTTTGAAGTTTCAGTTTTTTATTTCAATGGAACCAGTTCGTAAACACTTCCCACCGCATATTAACTGTTTAATATTATTTATCACGCGGTAAACAGTACATAGACCGAGAGCGCACAGAGGTGGCATTAGTAATGCTCTTCTCTCTGGCGCTCGTTGGTTGCCGTACAAGAAAACCGTTTATTTCCAAAATTGTTGACACGTGAGATCCATGCCAGCACAATGGCTTTCATGAATTTCTTAATATAAGACGTCCTTAACCATACGACGAGTACTAATAAACAAAGGCTAAGTACTTATAGACAAATGTCCACATTTGTGTTCACTGCCTTGGGCGAGGGTCGAACGCTGTGCTTGTTGCTAGAGGGACGCACCAGAGAGACGACAGTCTCAACCAATGAAACACACTTCGCTAAGTTCTAGTTTTTTAAAACTCCCTTCAAACACAATCAGTATGAGCAATGAAAACTTTATCCACCTTTACACCTCTGAAGAATTTCACTGGACGTAATAATTAAGACATAAAATCTGGAACACGATTATAATCCATTTTTTTACGTTAAGTGCCCCAGTTTACCATAAAGGCTAAACTTACAACAGTAACAGTTAGTATTGACAAAAATTTCGTATATCAAAAATATTATCGTAGTGTTATACTTCACATTAATCACAATAACAAAAAAACAAATCGAAATAAGATATTTCAACATATTGACTGAACTATATATACCTCCCTCATGGGAACACAACCAATGTATCTATGGAGCGCTCCCAGAGGACGATGTGAGGTCCCGAGCAAAAGGTTAGATACACCTCTCTTATGTTGAAATTAAACATTTTTTGTTAGATGTTGTGGTCTATCTTTTCCCATGCAGTCTTTTTCCAGCACCTATTACTCTGATGTAATAAGAAAACTACTCACCAAAACTAAAGATGAGTTTTTGTATCATCAAAATTGGAAATAAAATGTTTTTTTTCTTTTCTTCTTATTTAACTTTTCTCGTGAGTCATGAACTTCTTCTAATCATGCTTTTTCTATGAGCTAGGTGTGAGGACACGCATTGTGCATAGATTTCCCGCTCCCTTAATGCCATACTAAATAATACTTTCCTCCTGTCTCTCTTGGGGACACGTTTTTTCTCTCATAAAGGGTTTAACTAACTTCCTTCCTCCTTGCTCTCATGGGAACACTCAGAAAGGCTTAACTAACTTGTAATGTAAACGAATCTTGACTGAACGTCTCCAACTTTGTTTGTAACCAGCTCCATTTGTGATGGTATAGTGGGAGGACAAATGATCGTAGTTTACTCTTCAAATGAAACACTCACCTTGACAGGAGCCAACGACTTTTTCCCTTCTAATCATTCCTTTAATTAGATGAAATAGGCCGATTTCTAGGAAATCTCACTTTTAGGATAAATACGAAAGCTAACGTAGCTAAGAAAATCATGACAAAAAACAAACGTTTAGGTTCATAAAAAATCCATCCTGTGTTCTGAAAAACAAAATGATACTTTGACTTTTTGTTTTTCAGAACGCTGAGGATGGATTTTTATTATCTGAAAAGTTTGTTTTTTCATCGTGATTTTCTTGGTTACGTTGGTTTTCCTTTCTACTGTTCCTGTAATTATTCCCGCTCCTCTGTGACCCAAGTCACTCGTGGCGCCAGTGTTCGCCCGGCCGTGGGTTGCCAACTTAATTCTCCTTAGATGGTGTACTTGTAAATTTGAATCTTGCTCTTATTCCAAAGTAGAGGTTTAAAGAACCGGAATTTATATTCTCTGTTTTCTATTTGTCTGTTCAAATTCACTTATCTGTTATTAAAGCACAAGTTAGAATAATCGTGATCAGATGGTTTCTCAGAATCTTGTTCAAATTGCTTAGCCTAAATTAACGATTCAATTAGGAATTTTCGCGGCAATCGAGTGACTGCTTCTGTGTCCTGTTCATTGTTCATGTCTGTGGTTAATTAAAGAAATCGCATCAAGTTTGTAGGTCGACTTTGTTTATTGCTGTGAACGACGTCAATGTGCGTGACTAGACGTCATTGTGCGTGGCTAGACGTCATTGTGCGGGACTAGACGTCATTGTGCGTGACTAGACGTCATTGTGCGTGGCTAGACGTCATTGTGCGTGACTAGACGTCATTGTGCGTGACTAGACGTCATTGTGCGTGGCTAGACGTCATTGTGCGTGACTAGACGTCATTGTGCGTGACTAGACGTCATTGTGCGTGGCTAGACGTCATTGTGCGGGACTAGACGTCATTGTGCGTGGCTAGACGTCATTGTGCGTGGCTAGACGTCATTGTGCGGGACTAGACGTCATTGTGCGTGACTAGACGTCATTGTGCGTGGCTAGACGTCATTGTGCGTGACTAGACGTCAATATGCGTGACTAGACGTCATTGCCGTGCTCTCTAGTGCTGCGCCATAATTATGAATGACTTTCACGCAATAGGCGAGGCACGCCCTTTTTTATGGTAAATCTTTTTAACTGGAAATTTGAACGCACGCGACGACGCGTGGTAGAGTTGCATTACATGCAACTTGAACAAGGGGAAAAATGAGCAATTTCAGGCTTACATCTTTCCTGCGGGAGAACTTTGAATTTATAAGCAAACTCTAATTGAATTGCCATTAACTAATTTTGTGATATCAGTTTACCTTGATTAAAATACACCTTATGAAAGTAACTTATCAGATTTTAATATCCAATCTCATTGAATTACTGACGCTAATGTATGTTAGTCTATCGATGAAATGTGAGATGGGCGGGAAATCTTCGAGATAGAGTGCAAAGTATATTCGAGACAGAGTGCAAAGTATATTCGAGACAGAGTGCAAAGTATATTCGATACAGAGTGCAAAGTATATGCGAGACAGAGTGCAAAGTATATTCGAGACAGAGTGCAAAGTAGATTCGAGACAGAGTGCAAAGTATATTCGAGACAGAGTGCAAAGTATATTCGAGACAGAGTGCAAAGTATATTCGAGACAGAGTGCAAAGTAGATTCGAGACAGAGTGCAAAGTATATTCGAGACAGAGTGCAAAGTACATTCGAGACAGAGTGCAAAGTATATTCGAGACAGAGTGCAAAGTATATGCGAGACAGAGTGCAAAGTATAATTCGGGCAAATTAAACACCGTGAAAGGATGCAAAGTATAACTTGGAGAAATTAAATTTCGCCATTGTGCAAAACAAAAATTGGAAAAGATAAAACTCAAACTTTTAAGGCAGACAGCTATGGTAGAACGCAGACAGATAGATCTGGAGGATGAAACTGCTGAGTGCCATGAAGAACGCTACAGCATTTCGTATTTCAGGTACTAATGAGCCTTAAGCTAGCTCCATCTCCCTAGCTCGAGGCTCAGCTCAGTTTGGACATGAAGCTTTAAAGTGCAGCGCCAGGCGTCAGGTTTGGGAGACATGAAGACGGAAAAAGAAGATGAAAAAACGTTTATTTCCAAAAATTTCATTCATGAACTGTATTGCAACACACTGGTTTTCAAAAATTTCTTAATATAAAGTTCCTTGGTACGCTATCTCTTCTTTATTGCAGGTCGCGTGTGTATAACTAATACGCATCAATGCTTTGTTCTCATAGTAAGTGGTCTGCAAAAGTAGTTATGTGCAAAATTCTGTCGCCATTCTGTCACCCGTTGGATTTAAACGAGAGTTAAATATTGACAACTGCGGCGTCTTGAGAAGGCTATGGAAAATCTTCTTCAGGTTTGGTGTTCAATGTAACAGAGAATGGAAGAAGCATAGGACAACCTCACCAACGGACGCGTCTTTACACTTCCTAGCTAGACTGAGAACAGTCGCTTTCTGCCTTCTTGTATTGGCCGTGTATGTGTGTGTGCAATTTTTTATTGTCTCTATTTGTGCCAAAGACCTGATCTCGAGTCTCGTACTCAGTACGTGAGCAAAATGTTTACCATATCTCCGACACCTTGAAGTAAGGCAAGTGCCACATTTTTTACCTGAATTGATGGGTTTAGCTTGATAGTCTTCATTGAATCAAAACGTATATAGCCCCACGAAATAATAAAATATTTCGCGTATTCCAAAATCAACATACAAAAATATCTTAAATTGTAAAGAAGCAACAGTTAGACAGAATTTTTCTATTATATTGCCGACAGTCAACTTTGTCTCATCGATCTTGGCTGTGAGAGCTGCGGGCATTGGGGGAGAGCGCGTGAGAGGCCGCCGGCCGCGCGGGCAGGAAACTCTTCCGGTGATGTTATTTGCTTTGAATTTATAGTCAAAGATGTTCCCTTGGCTCTTGGAATTTCATAAACCTTGTGGATATTTAATTGATTTATGTATATACTTGTATTATTGCGCTTTCCATGATGAAAAACCGTGTTAAACATTCTATGTTGGAAAACCAAGGTTAAATATTTCAAGGTTCCACTCTTTTGGAAATAAACTTTTTTTCTTTTTCTCTCTTTCCTTTTATTTATCACGAAGACTGAAACACCTATATTATATCTTCACCTCACAGGCCATCGCATCGCCTGTTTATGATGCATTTACTACGTGAATCAATGCAACGAACAATATCCGCGGTCTGCTTACTTAATTTAGGTATTGATAGGTAGAATTTTCACTATGAACCTTTCCTTGACAATAAATTGTTGCGTCTCGTTTGTTGTGGCCGGCAGCAATACTCCATGTAGAGTTCCGTCTAATTTCTCGGTCATCTGAAATCATCGTAAATGTGAAGCAGCGCGTGCATGGTAAAGAGCTGTTTGGGTCACGAATGCCTTGAAACCCAGTCTAACTTTTTCGCCGGAGCATGCATGTTTTTCGCCGCCCAACGATTTAATTATTTGGGTGGCGAAAAACATGCATTCTGGCGGCGAAAAAGTTAGACTGAGAATGGCTGTCGTAAGACACAAAAAGCGTTGAAAATTTGTAGCTTATGAGTCTTGTTGTTGCGGTTGCGCGTGAGCAATGCGTACACCTTGCATTAAGATCAAGCAGAGGCCAGCTATGGCAACTGTCTTCTAAAATATAGTGTAAAATATTCAGAGAAGTGCTTAAGATTTGGAAAAAACGCTCAGATATCCATACCATGGTATACCATGATCCATACCATGGTATGCCATGATCCATACCATGGTATACCATGATCCATACCATGGTATACCATGATCCATACCATGGTATACCATGATCCATACCATGGTATACCATGATCCATACCATGGTATACCATGATCCACACCATGGTATACCATGATCCATACCATGGTATACCATAATCCATACCATGGTATACCATGATCCATGCCATGGTATACCATGATCTATACCATCTGTACCGCAGCCATTCTTGCTGCTGTGTGACAGCGTGAGAGCGCAGTGTTGCTGCACCACACCTAAGACACGGCATGGTCACATGCTGAAGTTCGTACTGGCCTAGTAGCTCGTTATACTTCATGGTAGATTGATGTCAAAGAATTTTTCATGATGTACAAATGTGTATTTCCTTACTCGAAAAATAAACATACTGAAAAAATAGTCATTATTTTCCTCATCCATTTTTTCGCGAAAGGTAAATTTTTCCATCACCAGTGATCGGCTCTCGAGTAGTTTGTGCGCGAGTTTCCCTCTGTATATTCCAGGTTAAATTTTGATCCACATTTAAACAATAAAAATATCGTAACAATATAATCTACGAGCAATGCACGAGGAGGATAATTACTTAAAGACACTCACAATGGACTGGGCGAGATATTAGACTGGTTGACTTGTAGCCCACTAGGTTCAGTGACGTCTAGGGTGTCTTGTGGAACCCTTATACTGCGTTTGCAATGATATTTATTCCAGAATACCTAACTGTAACCTCCCCTAGACTAATCGTTTAGTTTTTTAAATCATGAGAAAAAGAAGAAATTATCTAAAGTTATTTAATAATAATTAAGTGATGATGCGAGCGAGAATTCCGTTTTCAAAAATTAAATTTAGGATTAGTTTCATTTCAGTAAAACATTTTAATGATGCAATAGAGAGGAGATAGCTGCTTCTCGACTGCTATAGCTTCAATACTAAGATAAGAAATGTGATCCAAAACATTTTAAAAATGTTCCTCAATAGTTTTTCTCACCGATGATAGAAGGCATCGAGTTTCAAGAATCAGTTCCAATGAAGTGATAACTGCATCACTAGAGGGATATTATGAGCTATGTTTTCCCTACGTAAAAAAAAATGTAGAAAAATGTTACAATACCGTTTTCCTCGAGATAAGTTGCTTTTTCTTGACCAATATTTGCAATTTTTTTCCGCAATAATTCTGAGTTTGCAAAGAGAATTGAGCAGACTGGAGGTATTCTCGTAAAATTTAATTAGCAATGAAAGCAAAAGATAAAAAATACTCTTACAGTGTGAGACTAATACAAAGTCTCCCGAAGAACTATCTAGACTTACTGAAAGAAAGAAAAGAAAAACAGTTCATTAACCAGTTTTGAAAAAGGACGAAAACAGTTTTAAAAATAGTTTGGTTTTTAACATAGTGAAGTATCTATCGATGGAAAAGAAGGAAAAACGATTCATAACCAGGCGGAGAAGAAAGAGACGCGAGCCCGACTGCTGTGATGTGTTGTTGATGTTGTGTAGGGCGGGCCCGTGTGTGTAAGCTCCTCGCCAGAAAGAAAGAAAGAAAGAAAAAGAAAAAAGCTTCTTTTCAATAGACATGATGTAAGAAATGTATCAACCAAAATGTATCAGAATGGAGGTACGGGGTCTCCCTGCTAAGTGCTGTCTTGAGGCCAGACCGGGATGCGACCGGGATGCTTTAACCGAGTTTTCAATAAAATGATTTGATGGTCAAGCGTATTATGGTCAAGTTAATTTTATGGTCAAGAATTAAATAACTTTCAAAATTTATCATGCCCATGAATTTCACGCGCTGAACAGCAAGAGGTATTTGCGTTTACAAGTTTATTTTGATTGACCCAAATCATATTTACTTGTACAGCAGGTCACATAACTAGCCTCACACGAGTGCCCAGAGTAAAGAGAAGGTTCAGCGTAAGCCGGATGAAATGACGGTTACCTCCTGTCAAGCCGGTAACCATTTCCGACACCTGGGTAGAGTGGGGGATTGTGGCTGAGTTCTCCCTTTTCTCAATGGGAAGAAATCACCGGGCACCACAACCGGGATTCGAACTGCCGACACTTTCCCGTGCAGGGCGCGTTCTTAACCCTTCGGCCACGGTGACCACGTCAACATTCTTGCCTAAATGAAGCGCTCTTAATGGTACAGGAGGGATATGATGATACTGAATGCTGGTGTTAGCATGCCCAGAGTTGTTAGACTTGCCAGACTATATATGGGGTAGCTAGGATTAAAACAACTTAGTCTGGGTCTTATCACAGTCTGCTAGATATCTGAAAACGGCTTTAAAAATCTATGCCTGTATTGGGCCTAGAGAGAGGCCTTCTCCAAGTTAGTTTTTCAGTGAAGTGGGAATGGTTAACAATAAAGAAAGAGAGAAGAAAAACTGGTCATTTCTAGGAAAGTTGATCGATGAAAAGTAAAACATTGGTTTTTAAAATGTCTTAAAGTTAAGGTCCTTAGTTGAAATGCACACATGGGCATCGTAATACCCATGTCAATTGCCGAAACAAACGATTGAGAGAAAAACATGAAAAAACACTCTCTTGCTTGCGTTAATTTAAGCTTCAAAATATATGCAGATGCAAGTAATAAAAAAAATAATACCAGCGACGTGTTGGTAAAAACATTCGTGATAGTGCCCACTTACACTGAAATACTAGCTTAGAGACTTGCGGTATTAGAGATTATTGTTGCAAGTAAATGGGTGGATTTGAGCAATTCCACGTTTGTAAACGTAGAATAAGGTGCCCATATGGAGTCTCAGAAGTTACAAATGAACTTGGAGCCATAAGCAGTTATGGCTCAACCTCTCCAGTGAAGGAATGATGTCTTAATGAATGATTTTGCCGATGTATTACAGAAATAAGTAATTTCCATAAAACGTGTATAAAATTGTTTGAAATATTTACAAAATATCAGTTTCTAGATTGTGTGCTAATTGCAGAACTGAATTTCATGTTCGAACAATCATAATTATTATAGAACAAACGAATTTCCTCACGAGTAGACATATGGAGAAATGCTATCAGAGTACGCAAAGTAAGTAATGCCGTCAAATTTGATGACACTAGTACACTAATGAAATTGCGAGCTCCTTGCAATCTCTCACTGGAAATTTATAGTTTAGCTGTTCACGAACCAACGGGTGTGTCATGAATGCCTGATGTTTCTTTTTTTTGAGTACGCTGTGGTATTTAGTTCATTAGTTTTTGGCCACCCTTCTTCCAAACCAAAACATTCAAGGTCATAAGAATTATGAACACTTAATAGCTTAGTTATTCGCTTAATTCACGCTAGAGCTTCGAAATTTGTTCTAGCGTTGTTCGTCTGTGATTAGAAAATCAGCGTTAAAAATAATTTTATTGATATAACACTCAATTTTTATGGGGGTTGTCTTTTTTGTTTCTATGATGCACGTAAAAATTGCTTAAAAGGAACCATCAGTTGATGCCTGAAAATTCTTTCTACACTAACACTCAGTTGCCATGCGGGACAGCGACGAAATACAATTTATGTGTTTAAACTGAGTGTATTCAGTGCACCCTGTTCGGTACCACGATAAAAACCGAAGGACGCGATTTAATCCTGATGTTTTAAAGAAAAAATGACTTTTAGGGTAACTATTTTCTCCTCCCTAACATTAACGGAATCGACCAAGATTTTTCGACCATGACTAAAATAACGTTGAATGAACAATTCGAAGTAAATTTTTCATATTACATTGAAGTAGAGAATTTCAGGATCGAAAGAATCGTTTCCCATAGCTTATCTACAAACCGTTGACTTTCAAAGGCTGATTAGAATCTAATGAGCTAAACTTTCAACACATGCAATTCATCAGAGTAAGGAACAATGTGCAAAATTTGGTTCAATTTAATATACCGATCAACATTTTAGCTTAGTTTGATAAAGGTGTACTAGCGTACACGGCCTGCCATAAATGACGATATTCAAAAAGCCAAAAAATGAGCATATACAATCTAATTAGGCAGGCATACGAAGGTGATATGGAGTATTTTGAATAATTGAATGCTGAAATAAAGATTTTCTGACACAAAAGAACATCTACATTTGACATATTCGCCGTAATATCCGATGAAACCAAATTTAGTGAGAATTTCAAAGTTAGCTAACCACCACATTCTCAACTCTTCAAAGGAAAATTTGCTATCATGAAACGTGAGTTAATTACAAAAACAAATGTGCTGCTGATGAAAAGTCAAAAGAGGGTAGCGCTTAATATATATCAAAAGGTTGTACGTCACATGAATGAATGCTATTACCATGGCTATTACTCAGAAAAAAAAAACAGAACTTAATTTGAATGTCCGGTTTGATCTAAGATATAAAGAAAGAAAGTAAAAGCTAATAATTACTACTTACAAAAAATACGATGAACATCGATATGAATGCCATGGAAAACACTATCTTTATTTACATTAACACTTGACCATTTACGATTTTCCCTGCAGTTCGTTAAAGCGCTGGTGAAATCTGGTCTAAGTCGCTGGATTTTTAACTCAATGGATACTTTGAGTTAGCCGTGGCAAGTGCTCGTGGCTAAGTCGTGCTCGCCGTGGCACAGTGGTTAAGGGCATCGCCCTTGCATGTAGAAATCGAGGGTTCGTATCCCGGCACTGGCGAGGCAATTTTCCCTGTTGGGTATAAGGGAAAGCTCAAGCACAATACCCACTCAACCCAGATGTCGGAAATGGATACCGGCTCTACGGGGGAACCGTCATGGTGTCCTATATATAGTGTGAGTTATAAGGCATTTGAAAAACTAATGCTCAGGATCATATGTATCAGGCTTGATTGGAAATAAAGCATCCTAAGATGCCGATGTTTGTTGTTTGTCTGTTAGGCATTCACGGTAGACTCTCAAAAAAAAAACTTCCCACCGTCAGAAATTGATATAAAATTTACCAATGCATGGGGCAAACAGCTCTCACTATTTTGTAGGAAATTACTGCAGGCTACTCGGGTAATGAACATTTCAAATGACAACTTTGAATCTTCAGAAAACTTAGTTGATGCTTGTACCAATTCATGGAAAGAAATGGGCATACCTGCTTTAAGGTAAAAATCTGTGCTTCAGGGTAATGAGCTTATTCCAAGTGGTTACGGTTGTCGAACTTTTCAATTCGTTCCTCATCAACTCAGTAGAGTCACGTAGAGTAAAGAGCATGGTAAGGGTAGATAAACTGTCGTGTGACGGTTGTTGGTTGTCATTTTTCTATTTCATGAATTCTAAGTTTTTCGCGAGAAGATGATGTTCGGTTTTTCGAAATGGCAAGCATCTTAAATCAAGGGAAATTGACGACTTTGAGGGAATTTTTGTCAATGGTTTTTTTCGTACGTTGTCATGAGAAAGAGAATCAAGTTTGTTTTTGCAGCATAAGGTGTTAACTGCTACAAGTTATAAGATAGGGCCTGAACAAGCGATAATAAAGCTTTGAGAAATAATAATTTACAGAAATTATTTCACGAGTACTTGATGGTGTATGGCTGAGTAATTTTTTTTATCATTTTCCTGAACTGGTTTTTCACTTATCTTGAATAGGTAAATGTATATGAATTCTAGAAATACAATTTATTTTACATTGCATTTATATTAACAACTTAATACTAAAATTTACCTTAATTCAACTTCAAGATTTTGTGTGAAGCATTCCTTTATCTACTGCATAAGCAATATTGCCAAAAATGACAGTCAAAGTCTAAACAATTTGGAGTGAGGAAGAGTATCTTTTTGATGATGGTTTTTCTATTTAGGATTTTTTTTACCATAACACATATGTTATAGGTATTTAATTTTGTGGTAAAATACCTGTTTTAATTGCATATTAAAGTATATGATTTAAGATAAGGGATACTATGACAATTGTTGGCTTGGTTTAGTTGAAAAGTGTTGTGCCCATGGCAATGGGTATCATATTTTTCCTAATCTTTTATGGTAGCTTATTACATGCATTACTTTGAAAATAGTATCTTACTGATTGAAAAGAAATTTAGGTCAATATTGATTTTAGGCCTTTCACGGAAATTAATAATTCCATTCCGAACAATCACTTAAGGAACCCATTTAAAAACGTTTTACATAAATGACATTCTGCTCGCTGATGCTTAATTTTCGAATTATTCAACTTTGAAGTTATAGGAACATCGTATATAAAAGTGAAGGAACTGACAAGTAAATATGCAGTAATACGGTATTGACGTATCGATGGGTGAGGTTGGGTAGGTTATGTTCGGTTAGTTAAATAAACTTACCTAAAATAACATAAATAAACCTAAAATAGCTTATCTTAACTTACCCAAACCGACGCAATTTTTTCCCGCGCAAAAAGTGGGCGTGTCCCGCCAAGAATGTGGGCGTGACCCAACGATGCGGCGACTAAGCAACCGACCATATAATGTTATTCCTATCTGAACATAATTATTGTTACATCTCGAAAATAACGCATCAGCGAGCAGAATGTCATTCATGTAAAACCTTTTTAAATGTGTTCCTTTAGTGATTGTTCGGAACAGAATGTTTAATTTCCGTGAAAGGCCTAAAATCAATATTGACCGTTAAGATAAGCTATTTTAGGTTTATTTATGTTATTTTAGGTAAGTTTATTTAACTAACCGAACATAACCTACCCAACCTCACCCATCGATACGTCAATACCGTATTACTGCATATTTACTTGTCAGTTCCTTCACTTTTATATACGATGTTCCTATAACTTCAAAGTTGAATAATTCGAAAATTAAGCATCGGCGAGCAGAATGTCATTTATGTAAAACGTTTTTAAATGGGTTCCTTTAGTGATTGTTCGGAATGGAATTAATAATTTCCGTGAAAGGCCTAAAATCAATATTGACCGAAATTTATGCTAAAAAATGTTTAGCTACCAAGTTTGGTTGGAAAATTTTACTAGCTTAATCCAGTTTTATTTATGGTTTTTTCAATTACAGATTTAACCAAGTAAATAAGTGTAACTAACTCTTATCTGCTGCCAATTTAAAGCATTAACTGCAGTTCAAAACTCAATTGTTCATTAGGAGAGTTTTTTTTGACAAGTAATATATGAAGTTTCATTCCTCGATGAGTTGTTCGCAAAGTTCACAGTTGCCACTGAATTATTGCTTTGCCATCTTGAGCGTTGGCTTGCATCAAACAACCAACTGGCTTCACATGACTCAGGAGACCCATGACCACCTTGCTATTGCTTTTGGCTGTAACACTTTCTTCTTCAGATCTTCCTAAATTTGTTTCATTTGTTCTGTGTTTTATTAGTATTAAATTAGCGTGAGGTTCCTTCTTCTTTAATGATTGTTTCATCTTTTGTGTGTTTTCTTTTTCATTAAACTGTTTAAACTCTGTAAGTTTTTCATTTTTTAATAAGTTAATACAGGAAACTGGTTATCACAACTTTCTATTCTTCTGTAGCAAATATGGCTTCTCTACAGGCTGCTTGTTCTTCTCTTTCATGTTCATATCCTTGGCTCAACTTCAGAACTGCTTCTAAAATTTTAGGCTGTGCTGCTGGATTCAAACATTTTAACACCAATAGCAATAACACAGGAAATAAAGGTACTTCTAAAGCTTTGAATAAAGTAGTTTTCATCTCACAATCTACGGATGTCTTCTCAAACCTTGCCCTGGAAACTTGGCTTTACAGCCAATGGTCTTTTGAGAGCAAGCAATTGCTCTTTCTGTATCGCAACGCTCCGTGTGTTGTGGTTGGCCGACATCAAAACCCTTTTGTGGAGGCAAATCTGCCTTACCTGGAGAGTGCCCAAGTTCCAGTTGTGCGCCGGCAGAGTGGTGGTGGCGCAGTCTATCATGACTTGGGCAACCTCAACTGTTCTTTTTTCACTGAAAGGAAAAGGTATGTTAGCTAAAAATAGCTTGATATATTGTCTGTATAAACAGTCCTGTTATTTTTCTATACTGGCCCTTATGTATGTGATTTATATGGGCAGGTTATTATGTGTTACCTTTATGAGCAGTATGTTTTTGTTACCTTCAGTATATAAGCTGTTAAGGGCATGGTCTGGGTCAAATTCTGGATAAAAGTAGGTTTTTGGTTTATAAATTCATCTTATAGAGAATTTTCTTGCACATCTAATGATATAATTGGCTTTCAAGTACGGTCATTGGTTTGTCTCCTAGACGATAGAAGATGCGCACTAGCGTAACCTTGGTATACCAATGGGTGTGTGACCTCCCCTTCCCCCGTATTACGAGTCAGTTTTGTGCGTTCTTCTGCAGGAATAGCAAGAGAGTTCATTCATGGCCTTGCTTGAAATGCTTTTGGACTCCAGCAAAACATTCTAACACTCGGTGATAATTATGATGATGTAACTGAGTGTTTGTTTTGAGATTAGCTCTCTAAAAACATTTTGCCAGTTCTGTAACTTCTAAATTGTAGGAGAGAGATTTTCCTCAACACCTATTTTTTCATGCTTAAAAAAATCATGTCTGATAAATTTACGAAAAAACACGCGAGTTCCAAAACAAATGCCGCATCATTTTACATCTGTAAAAATCTGTCAAGAACTGACAGACTTTTTGTTTCACCCCAACCTTGTTCTGAGTATATTTCTTGTTTGAACTGTTGAATATGTTATGGATCTTGTCAGTTATGTTATGTGTATGAGCTGTTATATGTGGTATTTGGATGGACAGTTATATAAAGGGGCTGACATATGTTACTTTTATAGGAAGTTAGATGTTGTTTGTGTGAGCAGTGGGATATTACGTGTTAGCTATGTACTATACGAGTTATTAGTGAGGACTAATGTTAATGTCTGAGATGTGCTGTGGTAGTAGTAGCAGCCTTGAGCGGCTGAATATGTTATTATGAAAGGTTTTGAGCCCCCCTCTATCTAAAGTTGAAGATTAACAATTTATTTGTCCACAGATAGACATCTGAGAACATTTGGAATTGAAAGTTTTAAAAAATCTTCCAGTGTTGACATTGCATTTTTATGAAAGCTGTGATCATAATACTTATTTTAATTCATTGGTCACAATGCAGGCCATCGGTGTACACAAAGGAAATTGTCATTATGCTGCTGACCAACCAGGAGTTACAAACTCAATTGTATAAATAGTTGAGTAAAGCTAAATGAAGATACAATACAGTTGATATTTTCAAAAGTGCTTACTGCTATTGATGTTAAATATGAGGCAAATATTGAACATCATGTTAATGCTTCATTGTCAACGTGTTGCATTTGTACATGTTCACCAGCTACAATCGCCGCTGGAACCTGGAGTTGATGAGCCGCACTTTGCAGTCCAACTTTGGCCTGCCTGTAACTGTCAACTCAAGAGATGATCTCCTGCTCAATAAGAAACTGAAGGTAATCTTCAATCTAATTTTGAAGTTTGTTTTCAAAAAACCACTTGCTAAAGTAGAAAGCAATTTTCATATTAGAGTAGTGATAACTATTATTTGTGCATTGCCAAGACTGATGATAACCCAAGTGCAATAAGTTCAGGATTAATATTAGGTTCCATAACACAGAAGATTTGTTTCTTTATTCTTAAATTTTTGTTATTTATGCTTTTGTTTGAGGTGTAGAAATAGTTTGAATCTGAATTGTCTGTATATTTTTCTGAGTATTATTACAAATAAAGTACACGAAGCAATGTCATTGAACATTAAGGATTAAGGATAATGAGCAGTGCACATCTCACATCATTGCTCTGCATCTGTACTACTGCATTCTATTTCTTTGCAATTACTGCCCAGAATATCTGTTATGTTCTTTTGAACCCAGAAATATTGCTGACTTTCTTGAATATGAGTTAGTTTGTTCCATTGAGCTTTTTTATTTTTGGAGTAGTTTAAATATTTTGAGGAGGTAGTGCAGCAGTGGTTGACTATTGGGTTAGTTGGTTTAATATTTTCTTATTTCATTGATATAATTTGAAAACATTGATCAAATGTTTGTGAGGTAGCTTTGACAACTTTAAAGGTGTGAGTTTGAGATATTAGGTATACAGCATTATGAGATATTGACTAATTTGTTCCATTTACTCTTGAAATTTTCTCAAACATTTTATTTTGTGTCACCTTCTAATAACTTATGGTAAAATGAACTTTTGAACTTTTCTATGAACTATGAATGAACTTTTTCTAATATTTCATGAAATTCTTTTTGCCTGTTGACATTATATTTAGCCGTATTTGGTATTAAAAACGCTTATTCCCTTACTCCTGATGCTGGCTCTGCAGCATTGCTAGGATGATAAGCTCTAATTATGTAATCTTATGCATCACTTCAAGGTATGCCAGTCACTTGAAGTGTAGCATCTGAACTGTGCTTGAAAATGCAATTTGAGATGCTGACTCTTGAGTTCATGCACCTCTAATAGAAGGTAAATAACATTGTTAAAATGAGCAAAATTGAACATGCTAAAGCAGAATCAAAGAATAATTGTAAACTGCTGAAAGAAAAAAGAAAAAACAGCTTATTTCCAATAAATTAATACATGACACATTTTAATTCCAATTTATCTTTGATGTAACTTTCACAAATAAATGAAACCTTTCATATGTTCATTTCCATGTTTTGAAGAACTACTCTATCCAGGTTTTTTTTGGGACATCTTGTATAGGGATCCTAATTTTTTGTGTCATTGCAGGTGTCGGGCTCTGCAGCCAAGCTGGGCAGCAGGACTGCCTACCATCACTGCACGCTGCTGGTCGACACGGACAGGCTCCAGCTCAGCCTCGCACTCAAGGGAGATAAGGTTACCTCACTTCTGCTCTTACCTTGTTTTTCTGTTTGCTTAGTGGTACAGTTCTTTGTGAGTTGTGTTGCTAATATTGCGAGTCCTGTTTCATGTGTTATTAAATTAATCGTTACCGAATGAGCGAAGACCTTTGGCGCAATATAGGCCTTGAACCTGAAGTGCTGGTAACCTTCTTGCAAACCATTGCTACTATGTTTGCCTTGCTCAGCTCGTGCACTTGTGGAGCTCAGTCAATACAGCGGCAGTGGTCACTTGGCACACGAGTGCAGTGACCTCGTGTGGAGACTCGGAGTTACAGCTGAAAGGAATGGGTCGTGTGTCTGTGCTGTTTGGGTTTTGCTGATCATTGCTGGGTGTCATGTGACCTTTCATGTAGAATTTTTTTAAATTTTACATTTGATTATATTTTTTCAAAGTATGGGATGTTTGAGTTTCAGACTGCAGGTTGGAAATGCTGTAGGGAGGGAAAAGTTATGATTGTCATCAAACTAAAAGTGTGCTTTTTGATGTAGGAGCTGAAAAAAATATAAGTTTTGAGAGTCATAATTTCTTTCTACAAATTTGTTTTCAACATAAAGGTTAGTCTACTGTAGTATTGTTAAAAAAATATCATAGAAGTGCATTTCAAATCAGAAACATAAAAATTTTGTATAGTACTTAATTATTTATTTATTTTGGCACAGCTGCACTGCTGTTGATCTTGACAGAGTACATCATTGTTAGTAAAACTAATATGCAGCTGATGATACTTTGTTTAGGCTTATTATATTTTAATCTAGCACTCATGGGGAGACAAAGCTGACAAGTACTTAATGGTCAGTGTGGATACAGACGAATATGTGGCATGTGGTGCAGACGCTGCAGACGACAGCAACAGCCAGCGTGCCGAGCAGCGTGGGCAACCTGAGTGACGGAGGCCAGAAGGGCGTACTCACCGTAGAGAAGATCATAGACGCTTTCGCCTGGGCCTTCCTCGACGCGCCTTTGCCTGGCGAGGAGGACTACCCGCGGGGCGCCTCATGTGGCATCACCCTGGTCAACCCCAGGGATGATTGGTTCCCAGGTCTCTTGATTTACAACATTGGGTGTCCTTATCACATTGACTGCAATGGGTTAAACTGAAGTTTGATATCCAACGCTAATTTAAAGGCAGTAATTCGTGAAAATTTTATAAATGCCAAACATTAACTGGGTAAAATGAATGCCATTAGTTTGAAAAGATTGTTGAACGTTTTTTAAACGACACTTCGATCGGTCGTTTTGCAGCAGGAAAACTTAAACACGACCCACTGGTGGGTCACACTGGAATGCATGTGTTAAATTGCTTCTTCTCTTACTCGAGGTATCTTGGGTTTCTTCTCACATTTAACCCTTTAACGCCCCAGAGGACAATACGGTCCTCTTCCGAATGTAGCCTTAATATGTTGTATTTACAGCTAAATTTGTTCCCTAATGTGTTCTCGGAAGTTCGCTGCCGAGGGGCAGTTTCTTTCTCATTTTGGTATCGGAGACAACCAGCGCCAGTCTAGTGACGGCGGTTGTGATGACGGCAATATGAGTACAAAAATGCTCACGTTTAAGGGTTAAATCTTGGACTGTCCACATGTAATGAAGTTTCTGTGTTTGTTTCCTTAACGCGTTGACTGCAATACTAGCCACCGGTGGGTCGTGCTTAAGTTTTCCCTGCTGCAAAATGGCTCATCGATGGATCGTTGGTAAAAGTTTTAACAATCTTTTAAAATTAATGGTATTTAGTGGACTCAGTTAATGCTTAGTATTGATGAAATTTCTAACAACTTTTGAATTTCAATTTGAGTTGAAAACTGAACTTAAGTCTAACCCATCGCAATCAACGTGTTTATGAATTTCATTTCTTTGCGTTATTTTAGCATTAAGTTTAATGGAAACAACTGGGACGTGAAATGTATGCCAGTGCTGACTTCCAGCAAACTTTGTTGAGTTTTGCTGCTCGAGTTCCATGTCCTGCGTTTTACAACTAAGAAAGTGTGGTCTAAATTTAAATTTGTGGTAAAGTTAAAAATGCGCAATCCAGAAAATTATTTCTAAGCCTCTTGGTAAATGCCACAATTTTTTAAGAAATAGTACATTTTTGCACACTAACCTGTTCATTTTTCATTGACAAATGTCAAGTACTGGTACATAGTGTCGGAATTCAAAGAAGCAAGCAATAAAATGTACTTTCAATTTTAATAATATGCATTTCTTGAGTACAATACGCATGGTTTCCTATGTGACCAATCGATAACATGGTCCTCAATTCTGTTATAACAGATAGTTGACTAACGCGTGTATCAAAAGTTATATTTCTGTATGAAACTACGTCTTTACTCGGCGTTCAGCTGAAAGGAAGCCGCTAAACTCATTGAAATGCTCCGAGTTGAGATCGCTCTCGAAACGAGGCTCTTCCTAGCAAGCTGTCATGCACACAGGCTCGGGTGCTTAGATTCCTCTCACGTGGCGGTGTTGAGAAAATGATGAAGTGTTCAGCTATGGAAAACTGCTTTCTTGAAAAAAACATATTCGATGCTCGAAAATTGGTGCAGGATGAAACGGTTAAACTTGCAAGTGTATTTAGTTTTAAGTGAGCAACAAGATGTTTGTGTATTTTATCATGCGATCTTGCATGAACATCTGCGTTGCGGTGTATCGTAGAACTGAAGCCTACCTGTGTTTTGCTTGCTACAGTGACTGTGGAGTCTCCTACAAGTTGCCTTGAGTAGGCTGAACAAAAATGTACATCAAACAAATATTTCACTTGATCACTTTTTTCTTAAAACATCCTTGAGCAACATTAATTAATTACGATTTTTCACGTGGAATGTAAGATATGAGATCTTTACAGTTCATTCATTACGCGAGTATCAAAAACGTGTTCACGCTCAGGTCTGGGGGCGCTGCGAGCAGAGCTGATGTCGTGGGATTGGCTGTACGAGAAGACGCCGCGCTTCAGCAAGACGCTGGAGCTGCCAGTGCCGGAGTACCTGTCGTGCTGCGCGAAGCGGGTGCGCGTCACCATCAGGTGCCAGCGCGGCGTCATTGAGGAGCTCCAGCTGGACACACACGAGGGGCTGCCACCAGGCGCCGCGAAGCACCTCAAGTACTTTTATGAGCAGGAGCTGCTCAGCTCGCTGCGGGGCACGCCCTACACCAGCCACCTCGCCCCCATGCTCTACAACATCATCGTCGCCTGGCGCACCCCTGCTGGCCAGCCCGTGCAGCTCTGATGTGCCACACAGATGCGTGTACATGCGCGCCAGAGACTCGTTTGCCTCGTGTGCTCACGAGTGTGTCGTGTTCTCTACGCTGCTTGTCTGCGTGGTGCGCTTTGAACTCATCACCCGTGGGCTTAGTTTTGAAATTAGTGCCTTCTTTCTTTCCCCTCTCTTTAGCTTCATCTTGCTGTGTGTGCGCTTCCCTATGTGTGTGTGTGTGTGCGTTAGGTTATTCTGCTATTTTATGGGAGAATTAGGTGGTAATATTGGAATACTTCTGATACTCTTGTAATGAGTGAAATATTTATCTGACCGATGTAATTTGCTGAATGGTAAGTAGGTAGAAAAAATTGCTAGTTTTGCATTCATGACCTCGTTTCAGAGTAATGAATTCTTTCATACAGAGATAGTCGTAGTTCAAGAATTCCGGGTAAAGGTAGCATTTTAGAACTACGCACGCGTTTTACAGAAAACTATTCTCGAAGTGGCCGATCTTAAAACATTAATCGCATATTCATTGATAGCTGCTACCAGCCCTTAAATTGTGTGAACCAAGATGTATTTTCTACACAAACGATCTTTGTGATCGATGCCAAGGTGTGTGGATGAGACCTTGATGACGGTCGTTGACAAGGATGTGAGAATCTTATGAGCGACTCGTAGCTTTCTTTGCTACACAAACACTACCCTGTTCAGTGGCACCACAGCGCTTAACTGCACGCGAGTTCCACAAAGTAACGAAGTTTTGATATTCACGGAAGTGCGAGTTTCCCAGCGGGGACTTGTGAAGTGTCAAATTACAGACCCTTGTAAAATTTTTCAAGTTAATTATCTTCGTAACTGCGTTATTTCAATTGTTTACAGGAACTCATTGCTTTTCTAAACAGGAAAAAAGGTTCATTTTTGCTAGTGTATTGCCATTTCTCCCGGGTTTGACTTTAGAGTCATGCCCTCTTTTTATTACAAGGTTATGTGTATCACTTTTGCTTCTGGATAAGCCCAGTTTTAATTTAGTTCTAACTGACAGCTAACGTAGTGTGGTTTCATGATTTGATAGACTTTCAGAAGAGATGAGAGTCCATGCTAAAGATTTGGTAGGCCTTTTATAGAATTAGAATAGATCGTCTGTTTTATCGTGGACCGCACTTTTTTAAATCATTGCTATTTTTTCTGCTGCAAATATTCATTTCAACATCATCTTGTTTCAATTTTGACAGTTCTGTGCGCTGGGTGTGGGCACATGCCCAGTGCACGGGATATGTGCTGGAAATGGGATATGGGGGCACATTTCCTGTTTCCACAATTCCATTATAAATTATGCCTTCCTCTCTTGAGGATTTCTTTTTCTGTGTTTAGGGAGGCTTTAACTAACATAAAGTTAAATCTGACTTACTGAGACCTGCATCAATCACTTTTGAAGATGCAGTAGTGTTGAGGACTTAATTATATTTCTGGAGAGGAATTCAACCTTTGAAATAAGCAGTTTCTGTTGCTGTAGCAAATTATATGTAATAGAATATCGGGGTCTTGGTTCGTTCATTCGAGTTGACCTTTTTAATGCTTGACGAACTTAACAGCTTCCCACTCGTGCTTCCTCGTTTAGGCGCCGTAACTCTGCTTTGTTGTCCTCATAGATCTGAACGCTTGTGTTATTGACGTATTTTGTATTAAATTTAAGGTCTGCTTGATGTCACTGTATTGCTTTGGAGCGAGTTTTGAGCACTTCGTGTGCGATGATCTATTGAGACCGATTGAATGTTCATTTGCCATTCAATTTGATAACTTTGTTTTCTCAAATTTATTCTCCAGGAATCTTTGTGTTTGTAGTTTTTCTTTTAACATGTCGCATCTTAGACGTATTCTCGTTGATGGCAACGTCGTCTTCTAATAATGTATGGGAACTCATAGGCGAACTTCTGATAACTGGTTCTTATCCTCCATTTGGGTACAAATTTCTTGCAATATACATGATCCTTTAAGGTGGAAGTATGCCTTACGTTTGTTGTTTATCAATACTTGAATGATATTCATTTCCATGTGCTTTTCTTTGTTCCAAGCTTGCATGTTGTGCTTCGTTATACAAGACTTATATTCCTCATTAATCCGTCCTAGTATTTATCGTGCCCTGCGAGCTTGGTGTTGGAATGAACTAAAATCTAGTTATCTTTAGCCGTTGCTGGGAACGCCTGTAATAGATTAATTACCTTTTAGTTTACTGTTAATGCGGCATGAATTTTCTATAACGAGGATGATTATAATTTCAGATAATATAACAGTGAAAAATATTTCAGGAACGACTCCGAACGAGGTTTTTTTTACTTTCTGCCAAAATGAGTGAATTGCTTGATTCCGTTTGATGTTTTAGGAAGATGCAATATGTAAGAGTTTAAATGACTTGTATCAAGTCGAAGTTTTAAACGAGCGTCGAGTAATACATGGTTATTGAAGTCTAGAATTTGTTTCGCTTTTATTGAGAGGAATTGTTACTTCCGTTACGGATATATTGTTCTAGTTTTACATCTAAGTAGAATTGTTTATGTTCACAGAATATTACTTATGCATGCTGACCCACTAACACTGTTAAGGTTTCCGTTCTTTTATGAATATTTTTATCCCCCAGCAGGGTTTTTATTTTCCTCATGAGTTCCATGGATTTTTTAAATATAGTTCTAGAATTGTACTTGTTTGAACAAAGACATGTCAAATACATTGAACATTGTCGGACAATTAGGCAGCTGAGCGCACCGCCCCCATCAACAGCCCTGTAGGAATGCCTGGCTCAGCTCAGTACTCTTGTTGTAGCGGAATTCTCTCGCCAAGAGCACAAACTTGGCTAACAAAGATAAATTACCTGAAATCATAATTAGAATGTCGAACTCGAGAGCATAAGCACGAGGTGGACACCTGGGGTCTACAACAAATTAATTATATTGCAGCAAGTACACAAATAATTTGTAACATGAAGAATATAGTAAAGTATATATTTGAAGTCGTTAAAAGCATTTTGTAGATATGTTGAAATGAATTAACATCTCGAACAACAGATGAAATTCATCCGTCTAAAGGCACTCCCGCGGATTAGCAAATTTTTATGGAGCTTCCGAGGTAAATTGTACGACGTTGCTACTAAAAGGAAATAAGGGGTGAAGGTACAACACAGCTTTGCTTACTCAAACTTTATGTACACAGCAGAAATCACTTGACACCAACTACACTCGCGAACTCTTCAGTTGTACGCGTTGAAATAGATATATTAGGATGAAAATATTAATTACGGGAGCAGCTCGGTGAACTTGAGAACAGAAGTAACTGGGCTCTTATTTACTCTCCCACTCCTCTTTCTCCTTCTTCTCAAACTCGACCTGCTTCAGCAGCTCAGTAAGGTATCGGCCGTTGGCAAAATCCTGAGGAAAGAAGACATTTCAATTTTGTACTGATGGACTTTCTTGACAAAATGAAATATTTCAAGTATCTGTAAAAATATATTCACGGTAAAATCTACTCGGGTAGGTTATACATGATTGGGTACACATGATCAAGCTACGCAATGAATGTGAAGACCAACACAGTTGCAAGCAAGTATGAGCTTGTGGTGCATTAGTTAATACATTAGATCAAGTTGACCACTTCATGTAATATTTTACAGAAAATTTATTGTAAATGAGAACTCGAAATCATCTGACACACTAAACTACCATTTAAATTCACTCCAGTTCAAGCGTTTCATTCCCACCCGACCCTGATGTAATCATCCCCGATTATGTAGGAAACATAAGACCAAACTCAAAACCAGTGTTGGGCAGTTGCGATCGCAACTTTTCCGGTTGGTTGCGCCGCAACAATTTTTGGAAAGTTGCGAATCTGTTGCGATCGCACCAATTTTCGACGTGTCAGGCCGCAACTCGCAACCGCAACATCACGATGGTAATTTAATTTCTAAAATGACTTCAATAGAGTTTAATACGCGTTTCATGCTCGTTTGAAACTAAAACGTACTGGGTACAACTCGTCTGGCAACTGTTTATTATTAGCATTAGGAGATGCAGTGATACACAAACACTTTGCTTACAGTATATAAGTATATTTTATGTAACTCATTATATAACTTTCAAGTGAATTTGTCGCTCCGTTCATCCAATTCAACACGCCAATACCATCGAGCGCTGCGGTCGAACGACTTTTCTCCTTAGGCAAGGAAATTTTGAGACCACGACGTGCTCGGCGTTTAGACAACCATTTTGAAATGTTAAAATTTTTGAAAGGCAACGTTGAACGTCATTACAGCACATTGACATTGTCACATTGAGATCATGAACCAGTACTAACTCTTAACAGAGGAACAACACAAAGCCGAGGAATATCATGTATTACAGGAGCATCTGTATGTTTTTTCTTTATCCGTCATATAGGCTGTACAAATGTTCTGCACTTATCTGTTTTCTAATTTTTTTGCTATATATTCGGAACTCGATAAAAATACAGCTACTAGCTAGGTACCTTTTCAACCTTATTATTGTTAGAAACTGGAATTCATTTCATTGTTCATGCTATATTTACAAATGAAACGTTTCTTTCAGTATCTTGATATTTCATTCAATATCAAGATACTGAAAGATCGTCCACACATTTACTCGATCTATTAATTTTTTTTAGTAAAACAATGCACTATTTTGAATATCTTAATATTTTTTTTATACATAACAATATATACGTAAAAAAAATTGAACAATATTAAATTAAAATTATATATAATAATTGAGAAGTTGCGGTTGCGATCGCAACTTTGGTTTTTTCAAAGTTGCTGTTGCGGTTGCGTCGCAACTTTTTTTGCGGTGTTGCGGTTGCGCCGCAACATTTTAAAAGTTGCGTGCCCAACACTGCTCACAACACGCATGAATCACTGATACTCAGTTGAGCTTTGCATTTTAAATTTTAATTGCATACGTATTAGTATATATACCAATACATACACAAGAATCAAGGGCACCCAGCTCTCAGTTTGACTTAGGAGATGTAAACAACCAGTCTAGACAAGGCTTGGATCAGTCACAGCCTCATACCATAAAACCGATAGAAAAACTTGCGGCACTCTACTAGAAGCATGACAAATGAATTACCTATTGTTCTCGGAAAGGCCAATAATCTACATGAACTCAAAAATTAGAACCCATGAGTGATGCCAAAATTGCTACTGTATTTAAATTACGGGAAGTCAACCTGCATAGCCTTCATCATGATCCTTCAATGAGGTGAGCTCAAAATCCTTTGGACTTCTAAAAATTTCAAGCCCATAGCAACAAAATGTTTCATAAAGTGCCTTGTACAGCAGAGCAGCACACAGTACAGCAAGGGAGAGAAACGGAACTCACATCTTCGTACGTGACCCACTCATTTTTGGGCAAAATGGTCTTGCTGAGGTCGAGCTGGAAAGCTCTGACGATCCTCCAGTTGCGCTCGTCCAGCTTCTGGTCAGGCAGCCGTCGCACCGCCTCCAGCACCTCGGGCGTCTCGTACAGGAGATCGTGTTTGTACAGGCCTGCAATGCCACAAGGTGATAAGCCTTCACTGCACAATGTCTCTACCACATCCTCACCAACTTAACGCGTTAACTGCGATGGGTTAAACTGAAGTTCAATATTCAATTCAAATTTAAAGTCAAATGTGGTAATCAACTTTGAAAATAGCAAACATTAGCTGGATTGGGCCTTCATTTAACTTTTATTAAGTATTAATAAGAGATAGTTAGTGGCAGCAGGTGGGTCAGCAGCCCTATGAAAATCTCCTAAGTGACCACTGGTGGGTCACTTCGCAGGAAATGTGTTAAGCCTCAAGCTAGTCCTGGGTGTAGGGCAGAGTGCTCAAGTCAGCGCCTGTCACTGCACACCTACACTCGAGTCATAGTTTGGTCATCACTGATGCCCAAACCATACTAAAACGGACGGTAAAGATTCTGGTCCATTTAGAAATAACATCAATGCTGAAAAAATCTGATAATTTATTATTATCTGAGTGTGCACTTAATGCCTTGATGTCTGGTTGTCGTGGGGTTTCTTATGTTAATTTTTTCTTTGGATACAAGGATCCTGAGGAGACACTCAACAAAGTTGTACAACTCACATCTACACAATTTCAGAAGAGAAAATAAGAGTGTTCTTAATTAATAACTATAAGTACCGTGACAATTACATAGGGCAGGAATTGCTCAACAGAAAAGGTTAAGTTTATTAGTGTAAACTCGGCAGGAAAAAGTGATCGGCCAAGAATGGATCTGGTCAACTCATAGCTTGAAGATTGGTTCTTCTCTAACTAAACATGCTTGCTTTCTGAAGGAAAAATACACAGCAGTGACACAGTGAGCACATGATAGAGTCAAGTACATATATAAGTAAACATCCACAGAGGAGTAGTGATGTACCGATACCATATTTTTGGCCGATACCGATACCCATTTTTTGGCCGATACCGATACTCCGATACTTGAAAATACTGATACTTTGACCGATACTTTTCCAATTATATTAAAATAAAACCGTAATCAGCCCTACATGGGTGCTATAATAAAATTATTCAATAATATCACCATTATGACAATAAAGTTTTTGATTATGAATAATAAAAATGCTCTTGCTCTGTTAACTATACTGTTAAAAAAAAACGAAATGAAATCCATTCGATAGATAAGTGTTTCTAATCGTATTGCAACGTAATGTGGACTAGCTCTAATAGCAACTGGTTCCAAAGGAGGACCAAAACAATCGAACTAGGTTTGAACGAAACTTCAACTAGGTTAGGACGAAACTTCAACTAGGTTTGAACGAAACTTCAACTAGGTTTGAATGAGACTTCAACTAGGTTTGAATGAAACTTCAACTAGGTTTGAATGAGACTTCAACTAGGTTTGAATGAAACTTCAACTAGGTTTGAATGAGACTTCAACTAGGTTTGAATGAGACTTCAACTAGGTTTGAATGAGACTTCAACTAGGTTTGAATGAGACTTCAACTAGGTTTGGACGAATCTTTGACTAGGTTTGGACGAATCTTCGACTAGGTTTGGACGAAACTTCAACTAGGTTTGGACGAAACTTCAACTAGGTTTGG